>JAWNNL010001122.1:0-22764 GCA_035045005.1 Liodrosophila aerea
GAATATATATACGTTGTGGGTTCTGCCACGCCTCCTTCTGCCTGTTACATATATATTTCTGAATTGCACAAACTTAATAGACCCTTTTGTACTTTTTTAAAGTACAGAACCTAAAAAGAATTGAGTCTCTAGATCTTATAGTTTCCGAGATCTCGTTGTTCAAGTCTCAGACAGACAGACGAACTTGGCTATATCGACTCAGTTCGTCGTCCTGAGCAAGAATATATATACTTTGTGGGTTCTGCCACGCCTCCTTCTGCCTGTTACATATATATTTCTGAATTGCACAAACTTAATAGACCCTTTTGTACTTTTTTAAAATACATAGTCTAAAAACAATGGCAAGAAAAAAACTATATCGTATATGTTCTTTGAATAAATATATATAATATAACACCGATATGCAATAAAAATATTAAGATATAGTTGTTTTATAGAAATTATTATTTAAATTTTCGCCAGTGTCTGCAGAGGATGCAGGGGTAATAGCTGTACAGTTTTCACTATACATATGTACATATGTATGCATGTATGTGCACATGTTTAAATGTATGTACATAAATATGTTTCAATATATGTATGTACATATCTATGCTTGTACATATGTTTAAATGTGTGTATGTGCGCATGAATGTACATACATGTATGAATGAATGTATGATGTATGTACATAAATATGTATGTACTGAAGTATATACATGCATACATACACATGTACATCAATACATACATACTTATGTACATCAGTACATACATATATACATGCATACATACATATGTACATCAGTACATACATATGTACCCACATACAAACATACATTCGTATATACATATGTTTATATGTATATATGTATGTAGATATGTCCTGATGTACATTTGTATGCATATATGTAAAAAAGATTATGTATGTATCTATTCATGTACATATGTTTAAATGTATGTATGTACGCATGAATGTATGTACATGTATGCATACATGTATTAATGAATGTATGAATGAATGTATAATGTATGTACGTAAATATGTATGTACTAATGTATGCATGTACATTTAAACATGTGCATATATACATGTACACACATGCAAACATACATTCGTACATATATTTGTTTAAATGTATGTACATTCGAATGTATGGTTATATGTATATATGTATGTATGTACTGATGTACATATGTATGTATGTGCTATTTTAAACGAATATGGCAGCATATCGATGCTCAAATGTATATTACACGTATACACAGTTCATCTGGCATGCGAGAATTGTTTTGGTTTCCCCCCTTCCCCATACTAATTAATTGAATTTCGAATAACTCCATCGTTTATTGTCCAATCAAGCTGAAATCAGAATATACTTAGGAAGCCAATAGCTACTTATATATTAAGCCCCAAGTTTTTATCTTTAAAATTGTGGCTACGGTTGCTCTTCTAAGTTAGAAGGGGGAGGGGGTTAGCAGATGTCAGCTCTTAACGTGCACCTAAGGGTCATAAGAAACCATTCTGCGAAAAAATTAGGTCGCTATATCTTACCGTTTGGGCTGTGCGTTGATGATCAGTCACTCAGTCAGAACGAACTACTTTATATATATAGATAATTTGGGTTGCTTCCATCGTTATATAGTGTATTACTTATTTTATTATATTTATTGCTTAGATCTAGACTATCACTACCATGGAGTTCATTTACTTAGGTCATGGTCTTGTCTTACAACGTGCAGTTCTCTCTACTTAGGCCTAAATTGTCCTTTAACCATTTTGTTTTATTTATTTAGGTCATGTAATGGTCGCCTATCTCAGTAAACATTTTTTTTTGTGGGTGTAAAAACAGCATGAAAAAATGAATATCGTTAGTTGCTAGCGCCATCTATCGCCTAGCAGATGCGAATTTCATGGGGCAGCATTGGCTTACGCTCCTTGCACATTTCTTTTGCTTTTTGGTAGTTGCTTATGCACTGTCAGATAGCGGAAATCCCTCTCTCTCAAATCGAGGCTTTAAGAGGTTCCATACTGTCGACTTGCCGCGTGATCGATCTTTTCCAATCCAGACCTTGACCTAGAAGGTAGTGTCGTCTGCCAAAAAAATATTTTTTCCAATTTTTTTATTGCACTTGTAAGTGAAAATTTTCTTAAATTTTTTTTTGTTTCTATTTCATTTCAAATGAAATTATTTTTCAAGGCATTCCGTCCGCTTAAACAGAAAAGCATTTAAAGAATTAAACATTCTTTATTAAATCTTTTCACTTGTTGCCGAACAGGGTAAGATCACAAAACCGATAAAGTTTGGTTTTGCACCCAACTAATTCCTTTTTTTTCTAATAGAGCTTTCAAATGCTCTATAGAGCCTCTAAAACCCAATAGGTGGCCCAGGAGTCGTCCGCCCAAAGGCGTGGAGAAGTTCCCCAAAAAAATCCGCCAGAGAGCGCAGAGCGCTTTGACTGTTTTCACCTAGTTGCGATTTCCACTTCGTCCGGTATACACGAAACAGATAAGTTGTGCAAGTACCCCCAGAAAATCGAGAGAAATCTGCGGCAAAATTAATAATAATCGTGTCGGATATAAAATTGTGCAGAAAATACTATTTTTTTAAGTGAAAATCATTAAAATCCAGTAGGATTTGTGGTAAAACCACGTGAGTCGCAATAGCAAAAAAAAAAAAAAATCATAAGTACATGCGAAAGAAAAATAAGCAGAAGCCTAAAGCTGAAATGTAAAAACGATGAATGCAGTGTAGTTTAAAATAATAATTGCCTATAAATTATTTAATTATAAAGTAAGTGAATTTGTCCAAAATTAAAATTGTTAAAATTTTCAATGTGTGGAAGAGACGAAGAGAAGAAGCGAAGGAAATATAAAAAAAAAGAAGTGAAGAAAGAATATGCTGAAGTGATATATGTGTGTATGTATGTATAATTTTTTTCTTGTGCTCCATTCCCATTTTTAGTGCACAGTAAAAATGTGGGTTAGCAACATGTTGCTAAGTAATTAAAATGTTGCAGCAATTCACCGCCCAGACAACGAAAGATCTTTCGCCGCTGGAGAATACAATTTTAAAGGTATGTTCAACAATAAAACTTTTCTTTTATTATATTGTGAGAGTTTGATATAAAAACGCATATGATTGGCAGTGTACATATTCTTTGTATGTAGCGCGCGTGCGAAGGTGTGTGCAAGGCGAAAACATATGTTTTAGAAAATGTTGGTAACAATTTTGCTTGTTATGAAAATTAAATAAAGTTTGAATCAAAATTATTAATATTTTGGCCTAACTCTACATTATAATAAAAGAAAGAAAAATACAAGCGCATAACAAGATTAATTATTGTATATATATGTATAACATGTGTCACAAAAATATTCATAATTTGTATGTTAATTCTTTGACCAGTATAAATATATTTTTTTCGCTCGTCTTCACTTCAAACCCTTCTCCACAACATAGATTTATTTTTTTTCTATCTCACTTATCTCAGTAAATAACCAAATTTTAAAACATATCGCCATTTAATGAACCACCAAATTTGCTCTTGTGTTCGCATTGTTTTTTTAATTCTGATTGGTTTAAGAAAATGTATACCTGAAATTTTAGTTAGTTCTACATTTAGTAAATGTGTGAGAAATATGAAATTGAATCTTTGTAAATATATTGATAACAAAATGAATTGCTAAACGATATCTTTCTTTCCTTCGACATGAGTAAATAAATAAACACTACAGGTATAATATGGGTATCTTTTGTCGAACCTCGACGAAGATCACGGTAGGGTGGGTCAAGAGAGTGCAGTCAAATACCATCTGAGACTACACTCTAATTCAAATCCTTCAGTTGAGCCCCCTCTTTTATAAATTCTGTTGTTTTAAATTGGTAATTAAATTTCGTATCCACCTACAATCCGTATTTATTTTTGTTGTTAGTTTCAGTTAAGGACTCTATAAAAATTAAAGTCTGACTGCTCCTATAATATTAGTTAGCAAGAGATAAGTTATGAAAACGTTCTCATTCCAAAGACATCTAGCTCGTTTGTTTTCTGATAGTTTCTATGAATTGGTTTAAGACATAGAGTGTTGAGGTGCGCTATTATACACTTTATGGAAATTAGAGGGTTTCAGAAATGGAATCCTATCGACCGAAAGGCAGTATAGTAGCAAATATATCAGCTCAACTTTGTCGAAAGCTATTTCATGGTAATTCATTCGTTTTGGTTTTATTAATAATTGTAGATCGTGTTGAGATTGATTATACATCGAACTTGTAGCTGGAAATACGTAGTTATGCAATTGCGTAACGACGTCCGTTACATAATTGTTGTATCTTTCGTTCACAATACTTTCAATGATTTAAAAACCAATAGTAGTTACAATAGCCCAAATAATATAAATCCTACTCATTCAGAAGTGATTAAGTGTACCTGGTTTTGTTTATTTACTCAACAAAAATGTCGTAAGGAAAGATAATCAATATATATAAAAAAACTCGGAAAGCTACAGTCGGACGCAACCGACAGTAGGTGACCCTGTACTTTGATTTGCCCTGGGAGTCGATAATAGCAGCAGCATATATGTACATACTCACATACACATACACATACACATACACATACACATGCATATATACATATGTGTGTATACACACACACATACACTTATACATACAAATATATACTAAAATACAAACAATAACCAATACTCATACAGAAATTCAAACTCACAATCAAAAATCACGCATACGCCCTAGTGGCCGCGTATGCTGTGCCTTCCCCCTCCCCTAGCCAAATGCCTAGTACTGAAAATTGTTTGTCCAATATCTCCGGTGTTTATTATCCGATTGGGCTGCAACTCGCACCAAACATGCAAAGCATCTAAAACTTTAATCCTGCAAAAAATCCAGTGATGAATCCAGTGACTCTAAAACTGTATATACTAAGAACATTTTTGTAAATTTGAGGGGGAGGGGGATGAGATATCAAATTAAAAACATAAACTTGGCCTGCCTATGTAATACACAAACCAAACAAAAAAAAATTACGTCTCTAGCTCTTATAGTTGCCGAGATCTCGGTGTTCATACAGACAGACGGACAGACAGACAGACAGACAGACAGACAGACAGACAGACAGACAGACAGACAGACGGACAGACGGACATGGCTAGATCGACTCAGCTCGTCGTCCTGATCAAGAATATATATACTTTGTGGGGTCTGCCACGCCTCCTTCTGCCTGTTACACACAAATGTCATTTGCACAAACTTAATAGACCCTTTTGTACTTTTTTAAAGTACAGGGTCTAAAAATATATGTCAAACGTTCACCAAAAACTAATAAAAACACCAACATATTTAAGCAAAAACAAAGAGAAAAGGTAGTACTAACATTTGAAAAAAAACACAACTGGTACTTATTTTGGCTACCGGGGTTGTAGAAGTGTTTTTCGAATTTAGTTTTCTTTGTTGTTGCTGCTTGTGCCATCGCACAACAAAAAACACCACTTTTATTACAAATCCGCTCATTGTGGCAACTATGTAAAGTACGCGCAATTTTGAACGAATTTGGCAGCATATCGATAGCAAACATATCGATATTAAAATAATTTCACATAAATGAGAAATAATATGTTCAATTAGTTTAGCATATTTAATGTTTAATATATTTCAAAATATTGGCTATAGCAATACCCATACATATACCGATGAACGCATATGCAAATGTATATGTATGTACGTATACACACGCCCTAACAGAACTCACACATACGTGCATGCCCGCATTCGCTAGGCTACACGTACACAGCTCAGCTGGCATGCGAGAATTGTTTTAGTTTCCCCCCTTCCCCATACTAATTAATTTAATTTCGAATAACTCCATTGTTTATTGTCCAATCAAGCTGAAATTTTCAGAATAGACTTAGGTAGCCAATAGCTACTTATACCCCAAGTTTTTATCTTTAAAATTGTGGCTACAGTTGCTCTTCTCTGTTGGAAGGGGAGGTGGTTTGCAGATATCAGCGCTTAACGTGCGTCTAAGGGTCATAAGCAATCATTCTGCGAAAAAATTAGGTCGCTATATCTTACCGTTTGGGCTGTGCGTTGATGATCAGTCACTCAGTCAGTCAGTCAGTCAGTCAGTCAGAACGAACTACTTTATATATATAGATTAGCGTTTTTAGTTGGGTATAGAACACCGTCCTATCCCTTTAATAAATTTAAAACAGAATTTGAGGATTTATTTCAGAGGTTTTCATGTTTGGAAAGCAATTCTATTGTGCTAGGAGATTTCAATCTGTGTTTGCGATCTCTAGACAGCTGTACTGATAGCATTTTTGACTCGTTAGATAGTAAAGGATATAGGCCTCTTCTAGATTTGAATACGTCTACAACCAATAGTGATACTCACATTGATTGGGCGTTTTCAAATATATTAGAGAGCAGGGCTAACGCGCGCACATACGAAGCAATATATAGCCACCATAGTGGAATAGTAGTTAGTGTAGAAAATAGCGCGAGTCAGGTAGATTAGTTCTATTATTATTATATTCATTTTAATAATTTATTTTTAAGATGTTATTTATTAATTTATTTAATATACTAGATTTATATTTATTTTATTTATTTATTTCTTATCATTTATTAATTTATTTTTTATTTGTTTTTTTTTAATTATTTTTCCGTTTTCCGTTTATTAATAAGTAATTTAATATTTTGTTTTTTGTTATGTAAATTTTTGGGGAACTTAGGAGTTGTTTTAAGCAACTCAAGTCGACTCGTAGGTCCCCAAATGTATTTTGGTGTGTGACCGCATTACAATTGTAGTGGCCTCCCCGTGGTGTTCCCTGGGTACCGATTATCTTCTCAATCGGGAGCAAATTCGAGCGGCGCAATCTTTAATCAACATATGAGTATGATAATTAAAGACAAAGTACAGGGTCTCCTACTGTCGGTTGCGCCCGACTGTAGCTTTCCGAGTTTTTTTTTTTTGTTTGGTTCGTGTATTACATAGGCAGGCCAAGTTTATGTTTTTAATTTGATATCTCATCCCCCTTCCCCTCAAATTTGCAAAAATGTCCTTAGTATATACAGTTTTAGAGTCACTGGATTCATTTTTTGCAGGATTAAAGCTTTAGGGGCTTTGCATGTTTGGTGCGAGTTGCAGCCCAATCGGATAATAAGCACCGGAGATATTGGACAAACAATTTTCAGTACTAGGCATTTGGCTAGGGGAGGGGGGAAGCCGCAGCGTATGCGGTCACTAGGGCGTATGCGTGATTTTTGATAGTGAGCACGAATTTCTGTATGAGTATTGGTTATTGTTTGTATTTGCGTGTATATTTGTATGTATAAGTGTATGTGTGTATGTATACACACATATGTTTATATGTATGTGTATGTGTTTGTGGGTATATACATATATGCAGCTGCTATTATCGACGCCCAGGGAAAATCAAATTACAGGGGCACCTACTGTCGGTTGCGTCCGACTGTAGCTTTCCGAGTTTTTTTTACTCTTTTTTCAACTTTATTAATAATTAATAATTTTTTTTCAAGAGAAATGCTACTTCGCTGCGTCATTTTCGATGACTAAACACCGGCAAATGATGTCAAATTTATTATTGATGTGATGTGATATATAGTCCCAATCAACATTTCAGATTTAGAAAAGAAAACTAAATCTAGAGGACGTGGAGCGAATTGTGCTGGAAGAAATGGACTCAGGTGACGATTTTGAAGATTCCGGAAGTGAATTTGTTTGAGATAGCTCTGAGGAAACAGATTCCGCTTCAGACACTGAGGTTGGTGACAATATTATCCCTCACGATACAAAAGAAAACCACGACGAATCGCAAGGAATAATAGTCCACTGGGTAAACGTCGCTTCTGAAAGCCATCCAGACTTCGAGCCAACGTTTCAATTTCCATCTGAACGTGAAACAAAAGTACTGTTGAACATTATTGATGACTGCACTGAGTTTCAGGTGTATGTAAGTACGTAAATATGTTTCAATATATGTATGTGCATTTGCTTAAATCTATGTACGCATAAATGTACACACATGTATGCAGGAATGTATGAATAAATGTATGTTCTATAAATATTAAAACAATATATGTAATTGTTGCTGTTTTGGATTCTGCAGTGTCTGCAGACGATGCAGGGGCGATAGCTGTACTGTTTTTATTGCACATATGTACATATGTGTGCATGTATGTAGACAGGTTTAAATGTATGTACGTAAATATGTTTCAATATATGTATGTACATATCTTTGCATGTACATATGTTTAAATGTATATATATACACTTGATTGTACATACATGTATGAATGAATACATATGTAGATGCATGCATATGTACATCAGTACATACTTATGTTTATATGTATGTATGTACGAAAGTATGTTTATATGGATACATATATGTATGTAGATATTTCCTGATATGCATACATATGTACATGCATTTATGTAAATATGTTTATTTATGTGTAGTGTCACTTGTACTGACAATTGACTTCACCCTAAAAGTATGCACTAATTCCGTTTAGTCGTCGTTTTAGTTTTAGTAGTAGAAAATAGTAAGGCTTGCTGATATTCGCTGTGTAAAGACGTACGCGCTTGACAAACAAATCATCTTGCAAGAAAGAGATCGAACACAAACCTTCCCAACTTGTGCTTATCTTGCACACAATTCTATTTTTAGTCACTGCTAAGCGGTGACGGCAGCCTATTACGGTACTTTGCCAAAGATAAGCAAGTCCTAAGCTGTGCCCCGTTTGCCCAGCGCCCAGCGCAAGCGAGAGGTGGAGGATAGACAGAAACAATATTTTAACTGTAAACAAATATTGCAATCTGTCAAAATATGGATAAACACTTGTCTGCTCACTCACAGCTTAATAATAAGCTGCCTGACTCTGAGAGGATGAAAGAATTAGCTGGTACACCTGCAGAGCTGCGTGCCAGTTTGATCAAAGACTTTCAAAATTCAACTGGATTAGCTAACAGCGTTAGCCACCTACATACAGTGACAACTACAAGTACTTGCACAACGAGTACTTTAACATTTACTAGTGCAAGCCATCAACCAAGATATGCAACGGCAATGTCGAAGTCTGGAGTCACATGCTCAACGCAAAGTGCTACGAGCGCATCAAGCTCTGCTGTTAATTTACTTTCGCTAAAAGATTGCTCTTTTCAAGCTCCGATAATGTCTCTTCGCAAGAAGCAAAAAAAATCTGACAAGGCAACAAAAACAATACAAAAGCCGAAGCCAACTAACAATATTACTAAAGAGCGTACATCGGTCACCACATCCGCGGTAGGACTTCAAAATAACCGCTTTGCAGCCTTAGCTGAAGAAGTAGATGCTGTTATGGAGCTGGACGATGCATACCAGCAAGAGCAAGAAGAAGCCAACCAGCAAAGTAAATCTGGACATGAACTGCAGAAAAACACAACACCTAAGCCTCCGGCCATCTGAGTGCCGCATGTTATCAAAATGGCTAAAATTGAGCAGGCCCTCAACACTGTGACTATGCCTGACGAGTACGACACGCACGTTCAAGTTAGGAATCTCGCGGATATATACAACAAACTCCCGTACATTCCGAGCTGTTGTCAACATGCTATCCACACAAAACTGCGAGTTCCGGCATCATCAGCTAAGGGAAAAGAAACCTTGCAGACTGGTGTTAAGTGATATTCATCCTAACGTGCCAAAAGAACTAATTGAGCGCACCTTTGCCGACAAAGGCTTTACAGTTCTTAACATATATTGCCCCAGAAAGCCAGACTGGCGCAACATTCCAGTCAATGAGAAGGATGACGAAGAATCTGTCAACTTCAAAACAAGACAAAACATGTTCTACGTTAACCTGATGAATACCCCAAATATTGCAGAGGCACTCACAATAACTCAAATAGGTCGTCACAGAGTCCCAGTGACCAAAGCGAAACCCAACAAAGATTTGGTGCAATGCTTTAGATGCCAAGGTTTCGGCCATACACGCAATTACTGACTTAAAAAGCCTGTCTGTGGTAAATGTTCAGACGATCACGAAACCAACTCCAATGTGTGCGAAGCCAACTCCAACTAGAAGTACATATGTGCCAACTGTGGTGAGGATCATATGTCAAGCTTTAAGTGCTGTCAGGTCAGAATTGATCTGAACAAAAAACTAAAGCCAGCGGCAAGACTACCAGTAAATGGACTGCAGAGCAGTCATAGCAGGAATAACCAAAGACAAGGTCCAACAGCACAATTTATCCCACACGCTGCCGTTAGAAGTGGATTCTCATATGCTGATTTGGTAAAGTCAAAGGGTGAGAAACATGTACCAGTAAAACCAGGATTCTCTCGACCTCGAAATGCTGACGAAAATCCTAGACAAGTTGACAGATTCAGCGTTCTGGAAAAAGCAGTCCACGACATAAACTCCAGATTGGATCAAATGTTCAAACTTATTCAGGAAACGATGGAAGCAAACAGAGCCTTTCGTGACCTGGTACATAAACTGATATCAAAATGATCAATTCACGATTAAAAATTGGATTGTGGAACGCACGAGGATTGATCAACATTGCTGAAGAGCTTCGACTTTTCCTTTGTGCCAACAAAATTGACATAATGCTTATAACTGAAACGCATATGCGTCCTGGACGAAAAATATACCTACCTGGGTACGACCAATCATCCCAGTGGTACCTCAAAAAGTGGCGCTGCTGTGCTAATTCGCTCGAGCATTTCACACTCCCAGACTGAGCCCATTTCATGGATGAAGTTGCAAGCAGCTAGTGTAAATATCCTGACGAACGGTGGATGCATCAAAGTTTCATTCCTTCCTTTACCTTTGACCAGCTGCTTGCGACCATAGGTAATAGGTTCATTGCAGGCGGAGATTTCAATTCCAAACATCAATGGTGGGGCAACCTAAGATCATGCACTCGAGGGAGGAGATTGCAGGACGCCATAACCAGCAGCTCATGCCAAATTCTTGCTACAGGAGACCCAACCTTCTACTCATACAATACACAGCTTACTCGCTCGACACTTGATTTCTTCATATATAAAGGAATCGCGTCCAACAAGTTATCTGTTCAACTTTCACATGAGCTTTCTTCGGACCATTTACCAGTTATAGCAGATCTGCATCAAACACCACAAGTCAAACAGAGGAAGCAATATATTCTCCCACATGGCTGTCGAACTGAGGACTTTAGAACAGATCTAGAGAACAGAATAAACCTGAACATGGAAATAAACAGCCCAGCCTTGGCTGCATCCTTTTCGGCTCCAACAACCACATGCTCTCAGTGTCAGAATCGCCCAGCGACGCTACCCCCAAATGCTGCCGCGCTCCTGAGCATGAAAAGAAGAGTCCGAAAAGAATACGTAAGAACGAGAGATTTACGTGTCTACCAAATCTACAAAAGACTGTCCAATCGTGTCCAAAAAGCCCTTGCCAGAGCTAAGCAAGACAAGATTGACGGGATTCTAGAGGAAGCCAGTCCGGATGCATCCACAAATTACTCTCTTTGGAACTTACAAGTCGCCTGAAAAGACAGGCAATCACAAAAGCCCCAATTAAGAGCCCCACCGGTGGATGGTGCTTCTCCAGCCAAGAAAAGGCTGAAATATTTGCTGTCCTTGAAAATAGATCTATGCCATTTAACTTTACAAATGAGGATACACGAAGGGCGGTTGAGCTGCAATTGGAGATTGCAAATGACGTTGCCTGAAAAACCGGTTACGCTGCAAGAAGTAGAGCTTCTTATAAAAGCGCTTAAGGCCAAAAAATACCCCGGCGAGGATCTTCTAGATAACAGGACGTTGAAGCTTCTGCCAAAAAAAGCACTGTTATTTATAGTGCTACTTCTAAACAGCATACTTATGCTGGGTCATTTCCCTAGCATCTGGAAGAATGCGCTAATAACTATGATACCGAAACCAGAGAAACAGCCTACTGAAGTCGATGGATACCGGCCAATCAGTCTTCTTCCAGCACTGGGGAAGATGACAGAAAGGGTTATTTTGAACCGCATCCTGGAACTTGAGTCGGTGGCACGACGAATTTCAAAGTGGCAGTTTGGTTTCCGAAGAACGCACGGCAGTCCGGAACAACTCAACCGTCTTGTCAACTTCGCCCTGGATGCCATGGAGCGCAAGATGTACGCAGTTTCGGTGTTTATGGGCATCAAACTGGCGTTTGATAGAGTGTGGCATGACGGTCTGCTTTACAAACTAAGATGCAGCCTCACTCCACAGTTGTTTCAGCTCGTCAGAAGTTTTCTCCTGGACAGAAGCTTCAGAGTGGTCGTTGATGGAGTAAAATCAACAACGCAGGTGTACCCCAGGGCAGCGTTCTTGGTCCTACCCTGTATACGCTCTACACAGCGGACATGCCTAACCACAGCAGCATCACGGGCCTATACGAGGACAACGTATTAATAGCAACGAATGCCGATGATACTGCAGTGCTAACAAGAAGCGTAAGCATTGACATTGCTACTGAAGCACTGCAGCAGTACGTAAGCTCCTTTGAACTCTGGGCCCAAAAATGGAACATAGGCATCAACAGCAGCAAGTGTGCGAACGTTACATTCGCCACAAGAACATTGTCCTGGGGAGATATAACCATGCAAGGCTCCATATTATACTGGACAGAAGACTGAGCTTTAAAATGCACACCACCATGGTCAAGAAAACGGTCATGGTAAAAGCTGGGAAAATGGCGTGGCTACTTGCACCATCCAGTAAGCTCTCACTTCGAAGCAAAGTACATATCTACAAAGCCATGCTTTGCCCGATTAGGAGCTATGCTGTCGAAATTTATGGTATTGCAGCTAAATCCAATTTAAACCAAATAAGGGTAGCGCAAGCCAAAATACTAAGTAGAGTATTTAATGCCCCCTGGTACATGCGCACGAGAGATATTGAAAGAGATCTCAAGGTTCCCAAGGTTGGCGATGCTATTCAGAAGCATTCGGACAACTTCTTGCAGAGAATGGATCTTCATCCCAACCCACTAGTGAGAAGGCTAAGAAATTCTCCAAGAAAGAGAAGATCGAAGAGGTGCCATCCGCAGGACCTTCCAACGAGGACCCTAATATGGTTAGTCATTGTTAGTCATTGTTAACTAATATATATGCATCATTAAATGATTAACTATTAGAATTTAGAATGTATAACTTGTCAAGCTGCCAAAAAGGTAGCAGAAAACTTGTTAAGTAATAAAATATACAAACTTAAAAAAAAAAATAAAAATAAAAAATAGTAAGCAATTTATTGTTGCCTATCTTCACGGTACTTGCATCGCCATCTATGGGCGAGCGTTAGCGAATAATTAGCTTCGGATTAAATCAGTTTAATTTGGGCAACTCTGATAGAATTCCGCAATGCCGCGCAAATTGATGGAAAAAGAGACATCAAGGTAGAAAGTAGAAAGTGCGAAGGTTCACTTCGATTCTGAAACTTTCGCCGAGCAGACGCAAATTCTCCACCATTGTCTGAAAATTTAATTTTTTTGAACTGATCAACCTCAACACGTTAAGAAATTTTTTTTAAATTTAACTCAAGCACCAAGGCAAACTCAGGACAAGCCTAAAGCTTTTGAGCCCCTCTCAAATCTCGACCAATTCCTGCCAGGGTAAGCATCTTCCCACCAACTTTGCGCATGACAACTTTTTCGCTATGTTTGTTCTCAAACCAATTTTTTTCTTTTCATTCTTTTCCCTTCCAATTGGAAACCAGAATTGGCTCTTAGTGTACCCTTACACTAAGCAGATGTTCTGATTAGCTGATCATCTCTCTCTCTCAACGCCGCGCTAACCAGCTGTTAGTTGCGCCTCGTTGGATTTTCACTCCCAACCGTGGCAAGCGAATTTTTTTGCAAAGAGCCGTTAGAGGATCGGAAAAAAATCACCAAAAGATGTGCCAGTTAAGTGCCAGTAGTGAAAGTCCCAGAAATTTCGCCCAAATTTCAAATCCTAAATTCAGCAGCACTGTCGTGAGCCGACACCCCTGGTCTAAATGTGCCTATAGATTTTTTAGTGCAAATAATGTGGCATGAAAATTAAATGCCCAAATCAAATTTATAAAAGCAATAAAAACCATATAAAAAAAACTCGAAAAGCTACAGTCGGACGCAATCGACAGTAGCAGACCCTGTACTTTGATTTGCCAGAAATTCACACTCACAATAAAAAATCACGCATACGCCCTGGTGCCCGCGTACACTCTAGCTTCCCCCCTCCCCCACCCAAATGCTCAGTACAGAAAATTGTTTGTCAATTATGGTGGTGTTTATTATCCGATTGGGCTGCAAATCGCACCAAACATTCAAAGCATCTAAAGCTTTATTCATACAAAGAAGTGACTCTAAAACTGAATATGCTAAGAACATTTTTTAAATTTGAAATTAAGAACATAAACTTGGCCTGTCTATGTAATACACGAACCAAACAAAACAAAAAGTACGTCTCTAGCTCTTATAGTTTCCGAGATCTCGGTGTTCATACAGACAGACGGACAGATTGACGTGGCTATATCGACTCAGCTCGTCGTCCTGATCAAGAATATATATACTTTGTGGGGTCTGCCACGCCTGCTTCTGCAGGCATTTGCACACAAATGTCAATTGCACAAACTTAATAGACCCTTTTGTACTTTTTTAAAGTACAGGGTCGAAAAAAAAAGAATTAAGTCTCTAGCTCGTACGGAAGATTTAGGTGTTCATATAGACAGATGAACGGACGGGCAGACGGACAGACAGACAGGGCTATATCGACTCAGCTCGTCGTTCTGATCAAGAATATATATACTTTGTGGGGTCTGCCACGCCTCCTTCTGCCTGTTACACACAAATGTCATTTGCACAAACTTAATAGACCCTTTTGTACTTTTTTAAAGTACAGGGTCTAATAATTTAATGCAAAGGACAATTTTAATGGTTTTTTCACACAAAGTTAGACATTTTCTTCATATTCAGAATAATAAATAAATAACAAATTTAATTTACAAGGTTTACCTTATAATGCGATGGATGTTTTTCGAAATAGCCCTCGTGTTGGGTCTACGATTGGAGACCCGCTGCCTTGTAGAAACCTATAATCTTCCTTAGCGGTAGCCCCGCCACCTCCTTAATTAAGGTGAACGTTGGTTTCCCTAGGTAACTCATGCGTGATAAGGAATAAATTAACTCATGGATATAACATGAACTATATTTACGTACTTCCTTGCTGAAATCGTGTAAGACGTTGGTACCAACAACCTCACGATACTTTTTCCGAGACTTTTGGATTGTGGTTCTATTTATTACTAATGCTTTCGTGTCTACACCCAGAGCTTCTGCTGCTGCAGTTAAGATATGGACCGCTTTTCTGTCTGAGACCTTCTCATCATCAAGTGCAGCTGTTAGACGTTGTGTTATCCATTCTTTTTTACCACGTGTATCTATTTGAACAACTTTATCGCTGTTATCATTATTGTTTGGAAAAGCATCTGAAGTGCAGGCATCATCTTCAGCAACTGAATTAAAATTTAAATTAATATTTGTCTTCATATAGCAATATCTTTTTCATACCTTCAATTTCTTGAGTTATTTTAGAGTACCGTCTTTTACGTGAATCAATTTGTCCCAGTCGTTTCGCAGACCGTTGTTCGCGATGGTACAACTCAATTCCCATCATACAGCCGGGACGACCCTTCTGACTTTGTTTGAGCAAAAACTTTTTATCTTCCTCAATCCGGATATTCTTAAGGGCATCGGCATGAGCAATATCAAAGAGATCTTCCAATATCTCCATAAATTCAAGGCGCTTGGTATGATCTTGCTTTTTACGAGTAACGTTCCATTTGTCATATAATTTTAATAATTGCTCACTGCACTTATGCACTTCGCGTGCCGGAATACGCGCTTGTTGCCAAAAAATTGACACTGCACTTATCGTTAATTTGGAACTTTCCTTTGCTGAAAGTTTAACAATGCGCATATTGTAAAAAAAAAGTTGTAAGATTTCCCGGTTTGATGGCAATTTTGCACCCATTATTTGCTGCGTGATGTATCTAATCATATCAATTACATCTACAGCATTACTTTTCTTCCGAGGGCTAATCGGAGTGTCCTTTGCTCCCGGATTTAACGGTTCTTGTAGCAACGCATTTCGATAACTCGGAAATGTAGTTCGATAAAAGCGCCATGCATACTTACATTGTAATAACCGCACATTTGAATAAGAAATTATTTTAATTTTTTCAAAGGTACAAAAATGTCCTTTTAGGACCTCTTTTGTCCCATATATAACGTTTTTTCAAACTTTGGGCCAAAAGTGCGGCCATCAAACGTTATCCAATCGGGCCAAAATTTTTTGTGTCTTCATTTGGGTCTAAATGGAAACCAATTCTGCCTGGCACTCCTTAAATTTCAAAAAAAAAAGTAAGGAAAGCTACAGTCGGAACCAACGCTACAGTCGGACGCAACCGACGGTAGGAGACCCTGTACTTTGATTTGCCCTGGGTGTCGATAACAGCAGCAGCATATATGAACATACTCACATATACATACACATGCACTTATTCATACACACATACACTTATACATACAAATATACACGCAAATACAAACAATATCCAAAACTCATACAGACATTCATACTCACAATCAAAAATCACGCATACGCCCTAGTGGCCGCGTTCACTGTACAGGCTTACCTCTCCCCCCCCCCCCCCAAATGCTCAGTACAGAAAATTGTTTGTCAAATACCTCTGGTGTTTATTATCCGATTGGACTGCAAATCGCACCAAACATTCAAAGCACCTAAAGCTTTATTCGTGCAAAAAGGAAAACAGTGACTCTAAAACTGTACATGCTGGGAATATTTTTGCAAATTTGAGGGGGAGGGGGATGACTTTTTAAACATTTGAAACAAACTTGACCTGCCTATGTAATACACAAACTTAACAAAAAAAAATGAAGTTTCTAGCTCTTATAGTTTCCGAGATCTAGGTGTTCATACAGACGGACGGACAGACAGACGGACAGACAGACTCAGCTCGTCGTTCTGATCAAGAATATATATACTTTATGGGGTCTGCCACGCCTCCTTCTGCCTGTTACACACAAATGTCATTTGCACAATCTTAATAGACCCTTTGTACTTTTTTAAAGTACAGGGTCTAAAAAGTAAAATATGGGCCAGGCTAATGAATATATGTATGTAATGATGTACATATGTATGTATGTGCTTAAATGCATGTATGAATATACCCGCGCTATTTTAAACGAATATGGCAGCATATCGATACTCACACGTATATTACACGCATACCCAGCTCAGCTGTCATGCGAGCCTTGTTTTGCTTTCCCCTCTTCACCAAACTAATTAGTTTAATATCGAATAACTCCATTGCTTATTGTCCAATTAGGCTAAAAATTCAGTATAGCTTTAGGTGGCCAATAGCTATCATTAAAATTGTGGCTACATTTGCTCTTCGTGGTTAAAAGGGGAGGGGGTAATCATTCTGCGATAAAATTAGGTCGCCATATCTTACCGCTTGGGCTGTGCGTTGATGACCAGTCAGTCAGTGAGTCAGATCGAACTACTTTATATATATAGATTTAGATTTCTAAGAACTCTGCCCCCTGTTTAATGGCGTCGTGACGGTGGCCGAGCGAAGCCCCCTAGTAAATATATATTAGACATAATACAACGTAGCGTTTCTTGATAGCTAAAGTTATTTTTATACAAACTGGTAAATATCCTACTAATTTTTTTGCAAGTGGCAACCACGCTCCTAGTACATTTTGCTTGTTGTCTTAATTTTTCTAAATTTTGATTTTTTGTAAAGGGGAAAACATCGTAGTAAGAGCCAAGACGTCGCAATATTATCCTTTATGAAGGAGCATCAAGATATTTCACGAAAGAAGACAGGGTGGCTGTGGCGGCAGCTTGGGACAAATTTACTCTCAAGCTTAATTCTTTGGGCCCCCCAATTAAGAGTGTAGAAGAGTGGCGAAATGTAAGTAACTCTTTGAAAGGTATGAGCAAAAATTATTTTCACGCATTAATATAGACATGGAAAGACTGGAAGCTAGCCATTAAGAGGAAAATTCAAAGATCATCTTAGGAGAAATGAGGTCGTGGCCCGGCGCTTTGTTCAGCTTTGAGGCTTGGTCTTTAATGACTCTTGAGACATCTCCTGCTTGAATTATGATAGGCATAGTGGCTTTATAGGTGTAACTTGATGGCAGAGCAAAACTATTGCTTGCTGGATGTGGTTTGAAGACTTTTTCCAGATGTTCGGCGAATGTATTTGCCTTCTCTTTGTCACTACGTGCCCACTCTCATGTTTGTGTGTGCAACGGTGATTCACACTCGGTTGGTGGACGTAATCCTGATTTGGCTTTCCACAAAGAGAACCTTTTGCTATTTGGGGAGAGTTGCTCCATAAATTGTTTTTGGTCACGGTTTCTCTCCTCCACTAGGGCATCGCGTAATAAATGGTTGGCATTTTTTAATCTTTCCTTCACGGCAGGTGATCTATGAGCTTGCCACTCTCGACGAAGTCTTCTCTTATTGCTTAACAACTCTGCAATATGTTTTGAAGCATGACTTCTATAGTGATGTTCAAATGCTCTTCTTTGTGGAGTGGAGTGTTTTGCAGCTAGCGACATTACAGAAACCAGTGATTCCACTGAGATATCTATGTCATCTTTAGAATGAATATTTGGGCAGCAGTCAATGTGGGAACTTATATACTTCTTGTATTTCAGCCAATCTGTTTTGTTAGAAGTAAGTTGGCGTGGGCGTTCTGAGAGCTGCGGGCGATCATAGAGATGAAGCAGGATTGGTGAGTGATTCGATGAAAGATCTGTTAAGTGTTCCACTCGAATCTGGGCATACGGCACACTTCTAGTTACTGCAAAGTCAATCAAGTCGGGTTGCTTCCTAGGATCTGCAGGCCAATATGTAGGTCTTCCTTTAGAAATGACGCCAAGCTTATTTCGTGGTGTGATTAGGTGTAAAGTTGCCTTCCTTTCGGGTTATTGAGCCGCGATCCCCAATAAGTGTGCTTTGCATTGTAGTCACCAGCAGCTATAAAGCAGTCACCCAATGAGTTGAAAAACGTTACAAACTCGGCTTTAGTGATCGAGAAACGTGGTGGGCAGTAGATTGCAGCAAGGTTGATGTAGCCACTTACAGTGTCATAATGAATCGATGTTGCCTGTAGATACGTTGTGGCAAATACTGGTAGCGGATGGTGCTTGATGCTACGCTTGATTAGAATGCCAGTGCCTCCATGAGCCTTGCCATCGGGATGATTTGTCGAGTAGAAATTGTAGCCGTTGAGATGAAAGTGATTTCTGCTCGTTAGATGAGTCTCAGATATGAGCATAGCGTCAAAGTCGTGAAATTCGAGGAATTGAAGAAACTCGCATTTGTGCTGTAAAATGCCATTTGCATTCCAGAATGTTATATTTAGAGAAGCCATTTAGGAAGATTTCTGCTTGATAAGAAACTCCAGGAGCAGATTCTGGTTTCGCATAAGTTCCTGCATCGTCTGTTGGATGGCTACCATGGTATTTGTTATGGTAGTTAGCATCTGTTCAATGCCACTAGGCAACTGAGATGCGTTTGCAGAGGTATACTGGGTAACACTTTTTGGCCCCTGTTCAGTTGGTTGATGCTGCACTATCTCCGCAGCGGTTGGTTGGGCATTAATATTGGAGGCTGAGGCGAACGTCTCGTTGTTGTACCTTAACGCACTGGCGAAGTAAACTCCTGGGATCGTAACTGATGGGATGTACGGTAAGTTGTGGTAAACGACAGGATTTCGAGATACTGCAATGCGCTGGCTTAAGCGTCCCTTGAGTTCTTTATAGACAGGGCAGCCTCTGTAGTTAGCGGTGTGATTTCCCCCACATTTTCTTGTTTCGTGGCATCAACACACACGACATTTGAATCTCCCGCCCCTTCGCAACTCATCACCGCCTGCAATAGCAGGAGGGAGGCTGCAAAGGGGGGGAGATCAGTTTTATTCATTCAATACTTTACTTAGCATTATATATGAATGCTTTGGCGCCTAAGGGGCATAATTTACATTTCAACTTAGGATTAATGATAGATATATACATATATACATTATACATTATTTACATTATTTACAATTATTTAAATTTCAAACTGGAACTATCGCATGTTGTGACGTCATGCCGTTGTTTCGTGTCTAGGCCTCCTAAAGTCGTAGGCAGACCTACAAATTTCGTGTATGCATCACACGAAAAGCTGGCAACGCCAATAAGAAGAAGAAATGTAAACAAAGTGAAATGCTTGCGCTAAAAGCGAAACATTTTCACTCTGTTAAAACATCTACCCTCTTACAGCGCAGTGGCAGGTGCACCTGCACCCAAGTGAGGACGGGACGCCGGAGGCTCATTGGCAGGCGAATCGTTATTGGCTATTGGTGAGCGTGCGGTCCGAGTCTGGGTTATAGCTGCTGGCACCCAGCCACTCAACAATTGAAATGGGCCTCTGCGGAGCAAGAGAAGTTGGCCTCATAGGTGGGACCACAGTTGTTGGTACGACAAGCACCACGTCATCATCGTCACTCTCAGTGGGGCAGGCTTTAGAAGCAGGTAATTGCTGAGCGCAAGTTGCAAACTCATGTCTACCTATTCTTTTTTCTAGAAGTTGGCGAATGGAGAGCAAGTTCTGCTGTTTAAGGGCTTCGCGCTCCTCTTGGCGACGTCGTTTCAGGATCTCATCAGCCTCTAGCTTGTCTTGGCGTTCTTGCTGTTCAGCACTATAAGGCCTCTGCTGAGGCAAAGGAGGGCTGTCAGTGATGTTGAACCTCAGTTGATGGATCCTTAACTGGTGCGGCAGATGTTTTGCAATGAGTTGGCTGTAGCGTGGCCTTGATGCTCGTAGTGGCACGTACGGATGTGTTCCCAATTGGACAGCAGCTGGATTTGAGTGGGTGCACAATTTTTGGTAGTGCCTGGAGAATGATTTTTCCAACACAGAGTCCACGGTGGGCACAAGAAGGTCACAGCGCATTGTGAGATTACTCACAAACCATGGTGCGGTGGTGATGTTTCGCAGGACTTTATTCTGCTCGATTTGTATGCGATTTAGTTGCGTGTCGCTGCAGAGTGAGCCCCAAACAGGGAGCGCGTACTGCCAGATTGGGGCAATTACTTGCCTGTAAAGCATAACTTTGGCTTTGAGATGGAGTTTACTCGTTTCATTGAGGAGCCATTGAAGTTTCTTGCGCCTAGCCTTCAGACTAGTGACAGTTTTTGTGACATGTTTTACCATTTGCAGCTTGCGATCCATCTGGATGCCGAGGTATACGTGGGAGGATTTGTTTGTAATATATTGGCCACCAATCTTCGGAGTGAACGCTGTTTGGTCAGTTGGTATCTCCCGGAGCGTATGAAGCACATGAGCTGTTTTTGAGATGTTGATCCTTATGCACCAGGTTTTAGCCCACGTATTGAAAGCGTCAAGGTATGTGTTCATATTTTCTGTGGCTTGTTGGAGTCTGTTGTGAGAAGCAATAATAACAGTGTCGTCCGCGTAGGTTGCGAGCAGCATTTTGTTGGGGTTTCCAGACCGTGCGAAACGCGATAAGGATGGTAGGGGCATATCTGCCGTGTACGCGTTGTAGAGCACAGGGCCCAGGACGCTGCCTTGGGGAACGCCTGCCCCAACTTTCTTAATGCTTGAGCGCACTCCGTCTTGGCATTGAACAACAAAACTGCGACCAGACAGGTATTGGCGAATGACTTTATGTAGCGGTTCCGGAAGGATTTGTTGGAGTTTGTAACATAGCCCGTCGTGCCACACCCGATCGAAGGCCTCCTGGATATCAATGTATACTGTGGAACAATAATTCTGGTTTTCGTATGCTTCCAGAATGAATTGTGTGACTCGCCTTAACTGTTGTTCAGCTGAATGTTCAGTACGAAAACCAAACTGATGGTTGGGAATAACCCTGGTGAAGCGATCGCATTCAAACATCCGTTGCATTAGAAGGTGCTCAAACATCTTAGAGAATCCTGAGAGAAGGCTTATTGGTCTATATGACTCAAGCTTGTCGGCGGGTTTTCCTGGCTTTAAAATCATTGTGACGAGTGCTCTTTTCCATTTGGCTGGGAAGTAGCCAAACGCGAAGATGCCGTTATAGATCATGGTCAGGTATTGTATTGCTGACTTTGGTAGCGCTTTGATAGTGCTGTTATCTATCATGTCTATGCCAGGAGATTTATTGATTTTTAAGTTCTTTATTTCAGCTTCTACCTCCTCCACGGTGATACGCCTATATGATTCAGTCGCTGGTCCTAGCTCTTGCTGCTGGCACTGTGTAATAAGCCGGATATGGTCATCATGGGCTGTGATGATTGGTTTGAATCTGCACTCAAGATGCTCTGAGAAAGCCTCCGCTTTTTCGTGAGTTGTTTTACACCATTCACCAGTGTCAGTGGAGTTTGCACCATCAGGATCAATGTGTTTTCTAACTGGAAGGTTTGGCACCGGAGCCCTCTTGATGTTAGAGGTCAGTCGCCACAGTTTCTGTATTGAGTATCTGTCATCTGGATCAATCGCCTCAAGTTGTTTATCAATTTTAGCTTTTCTCGCAGCTGTGAGCAATTTGCTGATGCGATTTGTAAGTTTGTTTAATATCTGTCGAGCTTGAGGGAAGCGTCCATCAAACAGGTATCGTTTAATAATTTGCTTGGTTTCCAGCATTGTTGACAGCTTCACGTTTGTATA
>JAWNNL010001124.1:0-21413 GCA_035045005.1 Liodrosophila aerea
CACTGCTCGCCACTTGAATAGGACACCCTGTAATGCTCTTTTTTCCACTGCTAATAACTCGAAAACGAAATGGTAAAATTTCGGTATTTTTTGCATATTATCTTTGTGCAACCATTCTTCGCTCATTCTGGTATGTTCCAAGTCTTGGAATAGAACCGTTATAAAGTTGTTTGCGTTTTAAGTGAGCATTCGCAAAAATTCAATGGAATTTTTGCGCCACTTGAATAGAACATGCGTTTTATTTTGTCGAAATCGTTGGCACGTGCAGAGAAAAATCGACTTTTTTAAACTTTTTGCTTTATTTGAAGTATACAATAAATCAAAAAAATTAATATGGGCCGTGGACCAACATTAACTGAGGCGGAGAAAGGCAAAATACAAGCTTACAAGGATTCTGGCCTATCCATAGCCAAAATAGCCAAAAAAATCGACAGGAGCCGTCACGTTATAA
Source organism: Liodrosophila aerea (assembly GCA_035045005.1). Classification (NCBI taxonomy): domain Eukaryota; kingdom Metazoa; phylum Arthropoda; class Insecta; order Diptera; family Drosophilidae; genus Liodrosophila; species Liodrosophila aerea. The sequence goes on from JAWNNL010001124.1 coordinate 452, forward strand.
CAAATTTTTTAAATAATGAGACCAACTATGGCAAAAACATGAAGGGCCGCACCCACAGTGTGCTTACTAGCGGGGACAAGCGCCTTATATTAAGAGAAGCTTCTAATTCGCACGACTCTTTGGCCAAGATAAGGAAAAAATGCAATGTTAAGGCAAGTTTGACAACCATGCGTCGGGTTATTGATAAAGCTCCACATATAAAGAGACTGAAAATCAAGAAAAAACCACCACTTAACCCGGCTCGGAAGTTGCAACGCCTTGATTTCGCTCGCGCACATGTGACCTGGACTTCGGAGTGGCAACGTGTTGTCTTTTCGGACGAAAAAAAGTTTAATTTGGAGGGTCCCGATGGCTACAGCTACTATTTTCATGATCTTCGAAAGGAACCACACCATCTTGATAAGTTGCACAGCAGTGCTGGAGGTATTATGGTGTGGGGGGCCATTTCCTATTATGGCACCTGTGAGCTGAAATTTGTTCCAACCACCATGAATGCGTTATGCTATAATGGTATATTGAAAGAGGCGTTTCCAGACTTCCAAACTCTTTTTGGAAATCTTAAATGGATTTATCAACATGATAATGCCCCAATACATACGGCCCGGATTGTTAAATCGTATATAGCGAGCCAAAACGTGGAGTTATTAAGCTGGCCACCCTATTCACCGGACTTGAATATCATCGAAAATGTGTGGGGATGGCTATCACGTGAAGTATATGGATCAGGTCAGCAATATTCGAGCGTTCCCGAACTAATTGCAGCTATCAAATTAGCATGGGGCTCGATTTCATTAAATTATTTGGGAAAATTGTATGCATCCCTTCCAAACCGTATGTGTGAAGTTTTGGAGACAAAAGGAGGCTCAACACACTATTAAAAAAATTTTTTTTTCTTCAAAAACATGTTAATAGTTTCTAATTTAAGTAATATTCCTATTTGAAAAGGATTGAATTATTTTTAATTTGTTTTTAGTTTAAGTGTCCTATTCAAGTGGCGCAAAATGAAGACTCCATAATTTGTTACTTATTGGTTAAGAATTGTTTTTGTATACTTACAACTTTTGAATTTTTTTGTAACTTTAGTCTAATTATTACATTTAAATAAACTTAATAAGAACACAAAAATTATTTTCCTAGGTTGTTTGGTTTAGCAGCTATTAACTATATAAAATCAACTTTAGAGGTGTCCTATTCAAGTGGCGAGCAGTTGTCTAATGCTAATTCGATATTTTCTTATTTATTACTCTTCATTAATTTACATTCGATAGGTTGGGCCATACAATACTATAATTCATCGCAATAACAATGCCTTTGTTTACATATGTGGTTGCTTCGACATAATGCAATCATATACACAAAAATTTATATGAGCATATGCCTCCGCAATTAACTGCGTATGTACATATGTATACATGCTTACATATATGTATGTATGTACTTATGTCTATTGCATGTTTGGTGAATGTGTGTGTATGAGTGTGCGAATGTGTGTGAAAACTAAAAATGAATTAAAGAATGAAGAATAATAATTAAAACAAACAATAAACGAAAATGTTAACTAATACGGAAAATAATTAATGAGCTGAGAAATTAAGCAAAAAAGAAATGAATAAGAAGGTATATAAGTAATAAGAAAATGAAAATGAAATTAAACTAACAAACTGATATAAATGAGAATAAAAGAAATGAATTTAAATTAAATGATAAATGGGTTATGGCAATGTATGTATGTGTGGGTGTATGTGTTGTGTGTATGTACGTATGTACGTATCTACGTATCTACGTATCTACGTATGTACGTATCTACGTATGTACGTATCTACGTATGTACGTATCTACGTATGTACGTATCTACGTATGTACGTATCTACGTATGTACGTATCTACGTATGTACGTATCTACGTATGTACGTATCTACGTATGTACGTATGTAATAATATTAACTGAAGCCGGGTGGGCACGCTGTGTGAAGCGTTGGCTGTGCCCGGTGCACGTCCTCTGTCAGCTGATCGTGCTGCACGGCTCACGTCGGGCGATGCACCTCTACTGCTATGTTTCCCTTAGATATTCCGAAAGGCTCGCTAAGGAGCAGACGCGCACCCAGTGCTTAAGGCGTCACTGCCAGATGAGCTGCTGGATGTACCCTGTGTATAGGAGCGTGGACAAGTGTTAGTAGGAGCATGCGATCGCATCGACTCCACTTACCCTGTGTATAGTATGCTCTACCGCTGTCACCAGTGTAGGCACACGTGCCTCGATCGGTGTCGATACAGCGTGAGGGCTTCACTGACCCTATGCACGCGCTCGTGTCTGATGCACGTTGGCTACTGCGGCGGATGAGCTGGGGATCGCCAGCAAAACAAATGCCATGCACAGTGCACTCCTGGCGAAGTCCGTCGGCCAATATGGGCCCTTAGCTCCCTGCCACAGACACTATTCGGGACAAAAGACATCACGTTACCATCGAGGTTATGGTTATTTTCACCAATGAACTTACGTGGACGTGGTTGTCACCGGCTATACGCGCTGCGATATGTCGCGATCACGAAGGAATGTTAATTCCACACAAAAGAGATGATCCGCACTTAATTGCACTATATGATGGAGTCCTGATCACCAGATTATTTTCTTGGTAAATCAGCGACTCGTCTTGGCGGCAATTTTCTTAGTCGTGATGGTAAAACTGCTTTTCTTAGTTATGAGCGACTGGCGATTATTCGTTGACGCAGAGTTGTCTTGCGAACTCAACGTACTTAATAGTTAGCCAAGATAGCGACGCAAGGTTTATCCTGACATTGATTTGCACAGCCAAAATGTATCGAAATAGACATTCAATAAGAATATTATTTCTGCCCGACGATAATATTTCTACATCCATACATACATTACTTTTCTAATAATAATTAATATCATAATAATTTCACATCATTATTGTGTTATGATGTTTCTTATTCATTTAAATTAATTAATTATTAACGACACTTCACGCACCAATGCAACCCTGTAAGCGTGAAGTATCGATAACAAACAACTTTGAAGCACGACACGAAAAGTATCGAGAACAGACAACTCTGAAAAAGAAAGGACAACGCGTTATGAGTGACTCTGGGGTGAAGCGTCAAGAAGCGACGACGTAATTGAGGAAGATTGTGAAATACCGGAATAAGAGAAATGTAAAAAGTTAAATAAACCGTTTTATGAACTACAAAAAAAAATAAGAAAAAGAACTATAGAATTGTTGTCTTTTGGATTTATTTACCGCCCCAACAACTTCAGAAGTGGGATTACACTTGCCTACTAAAATAAAAATTTGAAACCCAAATTCAATCGAAATACGCAATTCCAAGAACCGCCATTTTTGCGCAATAAGAAAATTTTGGCGGCAACATGGAGAAAAAGTTAGAACTACATAAATGGTTCACAGCCAACAATATACCATTTGATAAACAGTCAACATACAGGCAATTGTGCAAATTAGCTGCTGATCAAGGTGCCATCGCCAATTTATTTATGGACGAGTCGGATAACGACGAAGATGAGCAACTATGCGACGCCGAAAAAACTGTGGTAGATGCAAAATTGGACGCATCACATAATAACGTGCCTGTACAACAAGTTGCTGCAACAAGCTCAGCCCAACATTCACTTCTGGATGCAGAGATCGAGTTTCTGGAAAAAAAGTTTCGTCTAACTGAACAACGTGAACGCGACAAAAAGATGCATGTGGAATTCAACGAAGTTATTCAGGCAGTGAAGCCATATAGTGGCCCTGATTCCTACGACGCTTTTAGATGGATCAGAGATTTCGAACGAGTTTGTGAATCCGACGACGATGCGTATAAGCTTAAATGTGTACGCAGACTTATGAAGCCCGATTCTGAAGCGGACATGTTCGTACATGTCGATCGGTCCACGAGCTACGTCACCTTTAAAGATCGCTTCATAAAAACATTTGGACGCTCGCACTCTGTAGTGGACATTGTAAATCAACTTAAGTCAACCACATTTCAACCTCCTAAGATGACTGTGCTGGGATACATTCTCAAAATGCAGGAAATCGCTGAAAGAGCTGGGATTGAGGAAAGTTAAACGATTCAGATGATAATCGATGGCTTCTGCGACAATTCGTCAGACATAAGTGTCCTCTATGCGGCGAATACGATCGACCAACTAGTTGAGCGCTCGCATCGCTACGCCCAATTGCGCTCAAAACGTAGTAGCATTCAAAGGCGTACACCAGTGGATGCCAAGCTGCCAGGTCCACTACGCTGTTTCAATTGTTCTGGATACGGGCACATGGCGAATGCTTGCCCAGAACCAAGACGTCCGAAAGGATCATGTTTCCGGTGTGGATCGCTACAGCATGTGATCAAGGAATGTAAGGAAACGGAAAGAAACGGAAAGCGTTCCGTGGCTTTTGCTGACGAGCAACGACCTGGAGGAGAAGGAGAACAATTGCAAGGCGTTCCTGTACTGAATATGGTGAGAATTTCTTTCAACATTGCCAATTTGCCCGCTTCTAATACAATGTCCCTTTTCGATACGGGTAGCGCTATTAGCATAATTCAGTATTCCGCACTGCCACCGAATTTAGTTAAGGATCGTCTCACAAACACAAAATTTAAAGGCCTTGGAAATTTTCGCCTATGCACATTTGGAAAAATATTAATTAATATTACGTTTATGCAAATAAGTAATGAGCTAACTGTTTATGTTGTTCCTGATAATTATATTCCGTACCCTGTATTACTTGGTAGAGACTTCCTGAAGAAGTTCGATTTAAAATTATGTTTTATTAACAAAGTTAAAAGACCCAATATTGAAATTGAGGTAAATAAAGAGTTCTTAAAAATTTCAGACAATGTTTTGCATTGTGTTTATAGCATATTTGAAGATGACCAGATTAAATAACAGTGTGATTTTTGCAAACAGTTCATTGAGCCCTGCGTAAAACTAATTACGCTAAGAGAGATTCAAGAAAGTTAGTTAATGGTTTTGAAAATTCTGATAAAATAGTTAATGCTTCCGAAAATTCTGATAAAATAGTTAATGTTTCTGAAAATTCTGATAAAATAGTTAATGTTTCTGAAAATTCTGATAAAATAGTTAATGCTTCCGAAATTTCTGTTAAAATAGTTAATGCTTCCGAAAATTCTGATAAAATAGTTAATGCTTCCGAAAATTCCGATAAATTATTTGATGCTTCCGAACCTTCCGATAAGATAGTAAATACTTCCGAAAATTCTGATGAATTATTAGATATTTCAGAATCTCATGTTCATGCCTCCGAAATTCCAGAAAATTCCAGTGAACTTAATAGCTTTGACCCTGTTATTCTTAGCATTGACATCTCCGACAACAGTGATTTTACGATTAACCCTGAGCTTTCCCGAGATAGAATTATTTTGATCAGTCAAACTATTGAGAAAATTTATACGAATAGGCACAACATTCCTGCTGTTAATCACGATTATGAAATGCGAATAAAATTAAAATACGACGTTCCGGTATCTTCAGCACCTCGCAGAATATCTTATCATGAGCGGAAAGAAGTAGAAAATATGATTGAAGAATTGTTATCGGTTGGCCATATACGACCCAGCTCCCCTCCCAGTATTCATCTCCTATAGTCATTGTAAAGAAGAAAAACTCGGAAAGCTATAGTCGGATGCAACCGACAGTAGTAGACCCTGTACTTTCCTTCGCACACACACACGCTAACGAACACGCACACATGCACACATATCGTAAAGTCGCGCGCAACCACACATACGCTCGTGCTGCTCCCCCCTTACCTAGTACTGGGAATTGAATCTTGAATATCTCCGGTGTTTATTATCCGATTGAGGCACAATTCGCAGCACAAATAGAAATTATTATTAGATTATCGTATGCCAAAACACAAGTTTGTATCTTTAAAATTGTGGGCGTGGCAGTTTTTCGCGGTTTTTGGGGGAGGGGGGGCAGGTATCAAAAATCTAAAACAAACTTGATCTGCTTGCACTATAGGGGCATCTAACTGCCAAATATGATGTCTCTAGCTCTTACAGTTTCCGAGATCTAGGTGTTCATACAGACGGACAGACGGACAGACGGACAGACAGACAGACAGACAGACAGACGGACATGGCTAGATCGACTCAGCTCGTCGTCCTGATCAAGAATATATAATCTTTATGGGGTCTGCCACGCCTCCTTCTGCCTGTTACATACATTTCGGGCTTGCACAATCTTAATAGACCCTTTTGTACTTTTTTAAAGTACAGGGTCTAAAAATGGCGAGAAAAGATTATGTATTGATTATAGACAATTAAACAAAATAACCGAAAGAGACGGATACCCATTAGCGAGAATAGATGATTGTTTAGAGCGCCTTGAAGGTAATAGATTCTTCAGCATATTAGATCTTAAAAGTGGTTTTCACCAAATTAAAGTTTCCAAAGAGTCTGTCAAATACACAGCTTTTGTTACTCCGAATGGTCAGTATGAATACGTGAGAATGCCTTTTGGGCTCAAAAACGCTCCAGCCGTTTTTCAACGATTTATCAACCATGTATTTCAACCGTTAATTAAAGAAGGAAACGTAACAGTATATATGGACGACATTGCAATATCCACAAACACATTTGATGAGCACATTATTTTATTACAAAAGGTGTTGAAAATATTGGCAGAGTTTAGATTGGAATTGAAATTAAGCAAATGTAAATTTCTTTATTCAGAAATAGATTTTTTAGGTTTTACTGTTAGTAGCAAGGGAATCCGCCCGAATCATCAGCATACACTTGCTATCAGACATTTACCACTTCCGAGAAGTGCTTCAGATGTTGAGAAATGCCTCGGACTTTTTTCATATTTCCGACGTTTTATACCTTCCTTCTCTACATTAGCTAAACCCCTTAAGAACTTAACTCGTCCAGGTGCGGTCTTCGATTTTTCTGAAGAATGTATTAAGACCTTTAAATTTTTCTGCAATACTTTGTCTTCAGAACCTATTTTAGCCTTATATAACCCAGATAAAGAAACGGAATTGCACTGTGATGCTAGCACCCATGGTTTTGGAGGTATACTACTTCAGAAACAAGAAGATAACAAATTTCATCCTATTGCATATTTTTCACAAGCTGCTACACCTTCCGAGTCTAGATATCATAGCTTCGAGTTAGAAACCCTGGCAATAATATACTCTCTTAGAAAATTTAACATTTATTTGGAGGGAATACATTTTAAAATAATTACTGATTGTAATTCATTAACACTGACGTTAAATCGAAGAAGTTTAAATGCCCGAATTGCAAGGTGGGCCTTAGAATTAGAAAACTACAATTATGTCACTCAGCACAGAAGTGGCAAATATATGACTCATGTAGATACATTAAGCAGATGCCTTCAGCCGACAATCAATATAAGTGAAAACAACTGTCAGGATCAGATAATTTCAGTAATAGATGAAGATGACTTTCATTTACAATTGCAAGCTACGCAAAGCAGAGATAAGTTAATCGAAAATTTAAGAGACAAATTAGAACTCGCTCCGATTAAGAACTATCTGCTTGACGATGGAATCGTATACAAGAGGAAATCGGATGGGTCTTCGCTTCTGTACGTACCTTCAGAGATGGAGGAGAATGTTATTCGTCATGTACATGAAAAATTATGTCACTTAGGTTCTAAAAAGTGCACTTCTGAAATTAAAAGACATTACTGGTTCCCCGATATGGACAGCAAGGTTGATAATTTTATAAAAAATTGCTTAAAATGTATAATGTTTTCTGTTCCTCGACACGCAAATAATCACACTTTACATAATATTCCGAAAAAGCCGATTCCTTTTGATACGCTACATGTTGATCATTTCGGTCCTCTTCCTGCCATTATTTCTAAGAAAAAAACACATATTTGCTATAATCGATGCTTTCACAAAGTTCGTAAAGTTGTATTCCGTGAATTCAACTAGCACAAAAGAAGTAAATGAATGCCTGAAGAAATACTTTGACTACTACAGTCGCCCAAGAAGAATAATTAGTGACAGGGGAAGTTGTTTCACCTCAATGGAATTTAGCACTTTCCTATTTGACGATAACATCGAACACGTAAAAGTCGCTACTGCGTCTCCTCAAGCAAATGGGCAAATAGAAAGAATTAATAGGATTCTCAAGAGTATGTTAGCAAAAATTACTGAACCAATTCAACATTCTGATTGGCATAAGTTATTAAATAAAGTAGAATATGCTATAAACAATTCTGTTCAGTCAACAACAGGGCAGACTCCGTCAGCATTATTGTTTGGAGTACATCAGAGAGGATGCGAAATCGACGCGCTTAGTGAATACTTAGATGAGAAAAATATTCTTGACTATGACTTAAGGAATACACGTAAATTAGCTGATAATAAAATTAAGGAAGCTCAGATAAAAAGCTCAAATTTGCATGATCGAAATAATAAGCCACATATTTCTTTAACTGAAGGTGATTTTGTTGCAGTGCGGAATGTTGATACATCAATTGGTACAAATAAGAAGTTTGTGCCAAAATATAAAGGTCCCTATATTATAAAGAAAGTATTACCAAATGATAGATATGTTGTAACAGATATAGAAAATTGTCAAATAACACAAATACCCTATGATGGAATAATCGAAGCTTGTAGATTAAGAAAATGGGCAGATTGGCGAAATAATGTTGAAAGTGATTCTGAAAATTAGACTTAAGACTATAACTGTAATATATTGTTGATCGGGACGATCAATAGGTCAGGATGGCCGAGTTGTTATGATGTTTCTTATTCATTTAAATTAATTAATTATTAACGACACTTCACGCACCAATGCAACCCTGTAAGCGTGAAGTATCGATAACAAACAACTTTGAAGCACGACACGAAAAGTATCGAGAACAGACAACTCTGAAAAAGAAAGGACAACGCGTTATGAGTGACTCTGGGGTGAAGCGTCAAGAAGCGACGACGTAATTGAGGAAGATTGTGAAATACCGGAATAAGAGAAATGTAAAAAGTTAAATAAACCGTTTTATGAACTACAAAAAAAATAAGAAAAAGAACTATAGAATTGTTGTCTTTTGGATTTATTTACCGCCCCAACACTATATTTATTGATTTTTTATATATATTGATTATCTTTCCTTACGACATTTTTGTTGAGTAAATAAACAAAACTTCTGAATGAGTAAATAAACAAAACTTCTGAATGATTTATATTATTTGGGCCATTGTAACTACTATTGGTTTTTAAATCATTGAAAGTATTGTGAACGAAAGATACAACAATTATGTAACGGACATCGTTACGCAATTGCATAACTACGTATTTCCAGCTACAAGTTCGATGTATAATCAATCCCAACACGATCCACAATTATTAATAAAACCAAAACGAATGAATTTTCATGAAATAGCTTTCCACAAAGTTAAGCTGATATATTTGCTATTACACTGCCTTTCGGTCGATAGAATTTCATTACTGAAACCCTCGAATTTCCATAACAGCGCCTCTCAACACTCTATGTCTTAAACCAATTCATCGAAATCATCAGAAAACAAACGAGCTAGATATCTTTGAATGAGAATGTTTTCATAACTTATGTTCGTTAGCTTAGTGTCATATGCCAAAACGGTTACCCTTTTGTAATAACAACACTTTAGTAAGAACAGGTGTAAGACAGTTATATTTCTTTTAGATACTCCAAACTAATTTTCGCTTATTAACGGTCGAGTTATTCCAGCCTTCGCTAAATAATCGAATTCCAATTAAATAAAAGAAAACTCATTTAAACTTCTGCTTCAACGCTTCTCTATTCACACTAGCCTAGTTTAATCACTTTTAGCCACAGTTACTTTTGCTAACTAATATTATAGGAGCAGTCAGACTTTAATTTTTATAGAGTCCTTAACTGAAACTAACAACAAAAATACGGATTTTATATTGATACGAAGTTGAATTACCAATTTAAAACAACAAAATTCAGTAAAAAGAGGGCTCAACAGAAGGATTGAATTAGAGCGTAGTCTCAGATGGTATTTGACTGCATTCTCTTAACCCACCCTACCTTGATCTTCGTCGAGGTTCGACAAAAGATACCCATATTATACCTGTAGTGTTGATTTATTTACTCATGTCGAAGAAAAAAAGATATCGTTTAGCAATTCATTTTCTTATCAATATATTTACAACCATCAATTTTCAGTTTTCTTACACAATTACTAAATGTAGAAACTAACTATAAATTCAGGGATACATTTTCATAAACCAATCAGAATTAAAAGAAACAATGCGAACACAATAGCAAATTTGGTGTTTCATTAAACGGCGATATGTTTTAAAATTCGGTTATTAACTGAGATAGATAGGTGAGATTCAAAAAAATAAATCTATGTTGTGGAGGGTTCGAAGCGAAGACGAGAGAAAAAAAATATATGTATACTGGTCGACGAATTAACAAACAAATTATGAACTTTTTTATAGTAAAGTAGTTCGTTCTGACTGAGTGACTGATCATCAACGCACAGCCCAAACGGTAAGATATAGCGACCTAATTTTTTCGCAGAATGGTTTCTTATGACCCTTAGGTGCACGTTAAGAGCTGAAATCTGCTAACCCCCTCCCCCTTCTAACTTAGAAGAGCAACCGTAGCCACAATTTTAAAGATAAAAACTCGGAAAGCTACAGTCGGGCGCAACCGACAGTAGGAGACCCTGTACTTTGTCTTTAATTATTATACTCATATGTTCATAAAAGTTTGCGCCGCTCGAATTTGCTCCCGATTGAGAAGATAATCGGTACCCAGGGAACACCACGGGGAGGCCACTACAATTGTAATGGGGTCACACACCAAAATACATTTGGGGACCTACGAGTCGACTTGAGTTGCTTAAAACAACTCCTAAGTTCCCCAAAAATTCACATAACAAAAAACAAAATATTAAATTACTTATTAATTAAACGGAAAACGGAAAAATAATTAAAAACAAATAAATACTAAATAAATAAATGATAAGAAATAAATAAATAAAATAAATATAAATCCAATATATTAAATAAATTACACCTAAAAAATAAATTATTAAAATTAATATAATAATAATAAAACTAATCTACCTGAATCTCGCTATTTTCTACACTAACTACTATTCCACTATGGTGGCTATATATTGCTTCGTATGTGCGCGCGTTAGCCCTGCTCGCTAATATATTTGAAAACGCCCAATCAATGTGAGTATCACTATTGGTTGTAGACGTATTCAAATCTAGAAGAGGCCTATATCCTTTACTATCTAAGAAGCCAAAAATGCTACCACAACAGCTGTCTAGAGATCGCAGACACAGATTAAAATCTCCTAACACAAAAGAATTTGTATCTAAAAATGAAAAACTCTGAAATAAAGTCTCAAATTCTGTTTTAAACTTATTAAAAGGATATGATGGTGTTTTATACACAATTAAAAACCCTAAAGACTTATATTTAAATACAGCAAACTCGAATACTGCAGAACGAAGATTGTTTGAATCAGCATAATGTCGACCTGAAGTAAAAAGACTAGCATTCTCGAACATATCGTTCTTTACGAAGATGAGAATGCCTCTTTTTGGTCGAGTTCTATTTGCTAAAGATTCACAATCAAGTCGTATTGCACTAGTAAACCCAGGAATTTCATATGTTTCGCCTGAGAAAGTGGAAGTCTCAACAAAACATAAAATCGAAGCTTTAAGCATTAGCTGATCGGAGCAAATATCACTAATGTGGAAATGAATGCTTTCCGTGTTATGGAAGAAGACATTGCACATGTTGCTGTCAAAGAGACAATTGTAGTGGGTCTGCAGTAACTTACTAGTGCGAAGACTTTGTAGCTCTTTTTCTACTGGTGACTGGGCGTCGGATTTTGGGGGAATAAATCTCCCAATAATGAAAAGGCCTGCAGCACTAGTGGCTCTGCTGCAAGCTACATATAAGGCCTCACGAATCATTCTAATTGTTGTATGGATCACAACTTTACTATAAGTCGCTCCTTGACTTTTATGAATAGTTATACCTTCTGCAGGTATAACTGGAAACTGTTTGCGGTCAATGGTTACTTGCTGATTAGCATGAAACTGAAAACTTTTTGTTGTTTTCTGAATTGGTGTCCAAGAAGGGTCTAAAGCATGCGAGCATTTAGCCCGATGATGAATTCCTACACTCTCATCTAAGAATTTTATCCAAAGAATTTGGGGAGCATTGGTTGTATTAAAAGTAATGTCCATTAGCACACCTGAGGCTCCATTTACTAGACCATCTGCCGTATCTACATTGACCGTCATCATATACTTGGCAGTGGTTTTAAGAATAAGAGAGGTGCATAACCCTTGAGTTCTGCACGTCTTGAACTTTTTAACAGCCTCAAGGTGTCTATTTTTAACTTCTATGCTAAGATGTGTAGCCTTTATGAAATCAATAGCACTGGAAATATGTTGTGCAGTTGAAATAGAATTCAATTTTGCTATATTAAATAATTCAGTATCTTCATTTCTATAAAACAGATGAATTGCATCATCTGGGAGCTGACTTTCGTCAGACACTCGGGACTGAAGCAAACCTATATCGTCTGACGACATGTGGCCGGATGCCATGTTATTAAGGGCAATTGCAAAGGCTTGGTTATCTCGCTGTCGCATAATCTCTGTGAGTTCAAAAAACTTAAACGAATTCCACAGAGACGACCCATAGATAGCACTATAAGGGTCATGCGACTCAGAATTGGATTTGAAAATCCAACGATCTCCAACAGGACTAAGTTGTCGAAGATCGCCAAAGACGATAACAGAGATTCCACCGAATGGTGTGTCTCTGTTATCTAAAATTTGTTTGAGGCGAGAGTCCAAGTGAGAAAACATTTTGGCACCGACCATCGAAATTTCGTTAATAATCAGAACTTTGATATCGATAAATCTCGAACGAAGGGTATTTAAAGTATCGGGGCCTAAATTCTTAAAGGATGATCCAGATTGATTCACTGGGAGTGAAAATAGGGAATGAAGGGTTGAGCCCCCAATTCCAAAAGCTGCTTTTCCTGTAGGAGCACACAGGAGAATTTTAGCAGTGTTTGGATCGCATCCTGGTCTACGCAAATATAATTGAGATAAAGACTGAAAAAGCGCTGAAATCAAACTACTTTTGCCAACACCTGCTCCGCCACCTACAAACTCGTAGAAAGCATTGCCATGTCGTGCATTATGCATAACATGGGTAAAATAGGTCTTTTGCTTAGAGTTTAATGATCGAACAATATTCGACAAATTTTCAGTGGAAATTAGTGGTGGGAGCTTTATTATTCGGACGCTATCTTCCGAATCTTCAACTGGATTATTGTTGGCATTTACATTTAAAACATTTAGTTGAGAACTTATTTCAGGGAAAGCTAAAGCCCTAAACTCCTCATCTATATGTCCTGCTACCTGATCATCTAAAACTTCCTCAATATTTCCCTCAGCTTCCATGGCCCTTCTAAGCGCGTCTTCTAAATCTTCTAATACATTATATTTACTAAAATTCTGCCTAATACCACTAAGCATTCAATACATAGAGGTGTCAAACAGCCTCAAAAGCGGTCCCATGAATTTTTCGACGATCAGGTCCAGCCAACATGCAACATATGCGATCGAACATGCGACTGAGTAGCCAGCGCATGAGAAACTGGTTTCTGTCGAGTTGGACCAACGTCAGTCGAGTTGTTGTCAGTCTTGCACAGACGAACACAGAACAACAACAAACGACCGCAGGCAGGCACAGGCCGCGAGCAAAGGCGAGAAACTGGGCAAAACCGGTTTTGCTCAGCCGACAACAACAACATACATATAAAGAGTCAGCCGCAGGCAAAGCGTATACAAATTTCTGCGCTGAGACTCTGAAATGGCAAAGTAGGAAAGCATGAAAGTCGGCATCACAGCAGCATACATGCGCATATGAGGCACACATATACACACAAACACATTGAACGGAAAAAATCCGCATGCTCGACACAGACCGTGCTTTCCGTTCGAGCGTCTGTGCAAGACTGACAACAACTCGACTGACGTTGGTCCAACTCGACAGAAACCAGTTTCTCATGCGCTGGCTACTCAGTCGCATGTTCGATCGCATATGTTGCATGTTGGCTGGACCTGATCGTCGAAAAATTCATGGGACCGCTTTTGAGGCTGTTTGACACCTCTATGTATTGAATGCTTAGTGCTAATACTCTCTTCATTTAGAGTATAAAACTCCTCACAATTCCTTTCAACTAATTCTACCTGCTCATTTCTCCAGGGAAAATATAACATTATAAGTTCCCTGAAGTAATTCTGCCTATCGGTATGCAAATTAAAACTCCTAAATCTGATAATTCGTGGCTTAGACCTTTCCCTAACAAATCCACTCTCATTTAAAAGTTGAAGAGGTGCGCCACGTACCTCTTCAGTTTCAGCAGCTTCTTCGTTGTCAGAATCTTGGCGAGCTGATCTTGACGATTTTATGAATGAATATTGTGCAGCAAAATCGGCTAAACACACGCCGTCGAGACTATGTGGTCGCTGTTCATAATGGTCGAGTAGACCTACTACAAATATGTCAGTGGAATCCTGAGGCATATTTTGCAGTTGCTCCTTAGGCTTGAGCATCCTAACACGATGCTCTGGCAATGAAGTATTAATGTATACTTCAGCGTTGCTAGTCTCAGACAATCGCAAGCCTAAGCAACAATATACGGCTTCCTGAGCGGAAATCTCAGTGCCTGAAATGAATTTGTGACCTATATACTGTAGTTTTTGCTTGATGGTTAGATTGCCTTTGTGAATCTCGTCCACGGCTTCACGCATCAGTTTAGAAATTCCCCTTTGGGATTTATTAATATAATTAATAATATAGCTACAGCATGCATAAGGATCCAATATGAACTGAATGTCCATATTGGCCCTTTGCATTCCGAGAATGTGTTTATTATAAACATTAAGATGAATTGCTGCAAAACTTCTCTTAAGGAAAATCTTTGGTTTCTGCAAACCAGATCTAATTGCATATATATAGTCCTCGTAACTGAGGCTCACTTGATTGTGAGAAAGAAAGTTTTGAAATATGCTTAGATAGTCGATGGTTTCCGCATCGAAGGGAAAATTTAAAACATTTTGAATTTTTTTCAAATTTTCCCGATGTAGAGAAATTCTTTCAGAATCTTCAGGCAAAGGCCTAAGAATTTCTGTTTGGGGCATTGGGAAATAAGGAATACCAAAGCGACAAATAGAGTTGCCTCTTACTTCACGGGTGCAGGTGTGAGTGTGTTTGTGCTTTTGGTATAGCAAGTATTCAGAGAGACTTGCATCGGTCACATCAGTTGTAACAAACTGATCAATGAAGTCTATTACTGAAGGAATAGAATCAACATTGTCAAAATCCACTTTTGGCGCATCTTTTAGCCAAAACATTCCATGGATATGAGGTGAACCTCTCTGCTGAAACTCAACTCGCCAATAATACTTGACAACGAAGTGTTCTCCGAAAATACCCCGGTGTTTCCTCATTACTTTTAGTAATTGCCTGTATCTATGATCGAAATACCTAGCACAAGTTACTGGATCAGTACGTATAAGACGTGCTTTCTTACTGGAAGGCAAGCTAGAAGCTTCATCTTCCGTAACTTGTTGCTTGGCTACATTCTTTTTAAGTAGAACAAGCAGTTCAAACCACTTAGATTCAGCAGCAGACAAAGTAATAAAGAAGGTTGGTAAGCCAAACTGACGAATCATGGCCATAACCTTCTTCTTTTCTGCTTCCCAATGAGCAGGAGACGTGCGAATGCCCTTAAGAACCCTATAGCCTTCATCGTGGCGAATCAAATGATCTACATGTTCTTCATTAAGAGCGTTAGAGTGCTTTCTCAAGCAAATTGACGTATTATTTCTAATACTGATTAGCTCTAACTTCTTATAATTGAAGAACAACTTATCAACTTATAAACCTCTCCTATCGAAATTTCTAACTTCTGATCTAACTATGGTTGTAAAAGTTTCCTGAGTCTTTCTTTTAATGCCAGCATAAAGAGTTGGAAAAGATTACTCTTTAGAATCTACATATAGAATCATATCTAGGGGTCTTTGGCCTTCGCCCGGAGCAATTACGATTCTCTGCATGGCAACACTATCTATTTGGTTATTCTCAAGCAGAGTTTCTTGACCCCCAGGATTTAGCTCCTCATCTTCGACATTCTCTTCAGGTTGGAAAGGTACCTGAAATTCTCGAATGAGATCCTCCACTAAACCTGCATCTGCTTGAGAAGATACGAAAGGAACAGTATCGGATGTGAAATCAGTGATCCACTGTTCATTAATTCCTATATTATGCTTAATATAAAGCTCTGTTCCTATTAAAAATCTCAGTGCATCTACAATTTTAGAAGGCCTAATGGTTTCAGCCATGAAATCATGGTTGTATTCCATTCTACGTTTGAGGTGGAGCTGGATTACCTCGGCTTCATGGAAAGCTCGTGGGAGGGAAGTCACGATATTGCTAACCGGAATGGGAACATTAACAACAGCTCCTTTAATGGCACTCTGACGGTCACAACCTAACGATTTGATAATCATAAATGGAAGGCGAGGAGAAATTAGTCGTTCCTGGGAAATCTAAACCATTTGAAATGACAAATTTTGGCTTCCTACCAGATTTTATATTGCGGCTGCATGTCTTGCAGAATTGGAAAATATCATCAGCAGATGAAAACTGACTATACTCGTTTTCAGTTTCAATGAAATTACGAGTAATCCTCTCAACTTGATGAGGGAATCATAGACCTTTACAACAAAGGCAAAGTTGATCTGGACCCAGCTTTACTGTTCTATTAAAAATGCCTATTTGAGATTCTAAAATCGAAAGTCTGGGTTCAATAGCTTCAATATCTTGAGAGCTATTCGCACGTACTTCCCTCATATGGTCTGCGTTCCTTTGATTTGCTGCTTCTCTATTTTGAGTAATGCTCCTATGTTGGCTAACCCGCTGACTAAGACGCCGAATGGCATCTGAAATTGCTTGGCGCTGTAACAATCGGGCGCTTCGCCGTCTTGCAGTATCAAGCGCTTGCTCGACAATCCTCCGTGCAAGATTGCCCCTAGCTTGAGACCTACCTAATCTATCCTGTTGTCTTTCTAAAATCCGGCGCTCAACATCTGTTCGTCTAACTGCTCGCTGTCTTGTGTTTTGTCTTTGTTCGTTTGTTCTAAATTGTTCGTTACTTCTACGTAATGACCGTCGTAAAACATCGGCTACTCTTTCTCTCTGTCGAAACTCTGCGTCTTCTCTTCTCTGCCTTCTCCTATTGCTATTTTGGCTCTGTTCTATAGTCCGTATACCCGTATTCCGTCTACGGTTAGACCTACGTAAATTGTCCGCGTCCCTTTCGCCTTGTCGAAACTCTGCATTTTCCCTTCTCTGTCTTCTCCTATTAGTGTTGTGGTTCTGTTCTGCTGCCCGTACGTCCGTATCCCGTCTACGACTAGACCTACGTAAATTGTCCGCGTCCCTTTCGCCTTGTCGAAACTCTGCATTTTCCCTTCTCTGTCTTCTCCTATTAGTGTTGTGGTTCTGTTCTGCTGCCCGTACGTCCGTATCCCGTCTACGACTAGACCTACGTAAATTGTCCGCGTCCCTTTCGCCTTGTCGAAACTCTGCATTTTCCCTTCTCTGTCTTCTCCTATTAGTGTTGTGGTTCTGTTCTGCTGATCGTACATCCGTATCCCGTCTACGACTAGACCTACGCAAGCTGTCCGCCTCTCTTTCAACCGACCGTATGTCCGTATCCCGTCTACGACTGGACCTGCGAGAGTTATCTGTCTCCCTTTCCCCCTGTCTGAATTCCAAGTTATTTCGTCTAGCTGAACGCCGAACTCTATCCCTATTTTGCTCTAAGTCCCTATATTCTTGGTCTGTTCTGCGTTCTCTTTGAGCACTAGCATTTCTCTCATTTTCTAACTCGGCGTAACTACTATTTTCTCTATTTAACCTATTTCTTAATCTACGATTCGTAGACCGCTGCGAAGCAGTATTAAAACAGTATTAAATACGTTTACGAAAAAAAAAAAATAAATTCCAAAATAAAATGAAATTAATAACAAATACTTTATTTAGTGTCAATATTATAGAAATAAAGAAGAATAATATTTAGTTAGCTTTAATTAATATATTAATAATTAATTAATATAATAATAAGAAAACTCAATAATAAATTTAAATTTAATAATTAGTAATAAAATAAAATTTTTATGTAATCAAATAAAATAGCTTATGTCTTTAAAAAATATCTTATAACTAAAACTTGCTTTTAAATAATTAAGAAGGGTGTCCGGGCCCTTGCTATCCAAAACTTAAGCGCGTAAAAACGAAGAAAACCGATAGAGACAAAATGGTTTAAGAAGGGAGGCCAGCCCCTCGCGTAGCCGTAAGTTAAATGCGTAGGACCAAATCTAATCTAGAAAAGTATATTGATTGAGAAGGGAGGCCAGCCCCTCGCGTAGCGGAAACCGTTAGTGAAATTAAATATCCGATAACCGTACCGAAACCGCCTTACAATTCTCAAAAAAAATATTAAATTGAAACTGAACAAAAATCTCAAAAAAAAAATTTTTAATTCATATAAAATGTTTTATCCGCGAATTGCCACCACTATCACTTGTGACGCTAAATGCCACCACTATCACTTTTGGCGCTAAATGCCAAAAATGTATGTATGTATGCGTATGTGTGTATTATTAATTCGCGAACAAATTGCTATTTATTACCGATCTAATTAAACAATTACTCCCGTTACACACACTAAGAAATGGAACTACTTTAAACTAACTACAGTCGAGTCTCGATAATTCGTAATGGCACGGGGATCGTATTTTTTACGAATTACGCGGGACTTCGACTTACCGAGACTTCCATTTAACGAGGCTCAACAAAGAAAAATTCAAATTAACGGGACTTTTATTCATTGTACATCTTAAGTATTAAAAGAAAATTATACAGTAACATGAAATTTTAATAACAAAACCTAAGTTAATTAATAAGAAACAAAAAACTAAAATCAGCAAACTAAATGATTACAATGAGACACAACACACAAACTCAGCATGTACTATAACGACATAAAGGCGGCATAGACAGTTCTACAAATCCTAACGGCGCCTTAACTGCCAAAAATTTCGCATTGCATTACGATTTATAAGAGGTTACGAAATAAAATTACGATTTATAAGAGGTTTAATATTCTTTGCTTTGCCTAAAATATTACGAATTAACAAGGGGACCAAAATGTATGAAATTTTTACGAACTATCGGGTTTTCTTCAAGGGGACAGATAATTTTACGAATTATTGAGGATTTTGATTTAGCGGGGTGCGAATTATCGCGACTCGACTGTACTTTCTAATTATTATTACTTTTCTTTGATAATAAATGGGCGCGCGAATACACTAACACATCAACAGCACCGTCGCGGCGGCCGCAACTATTATAAAAAAAAACTATTAAAACAACTCTAAATGTTAATGCACAAAGGAAATTTATATAACGGATCACGCCTAATTATCGTATTGAACATTCGCAATGATAATTGCGTTTAAAAACATTAAAAAACGGAAAAATACCGACACAATCAAAATTCGTAAACGCTCGAACGAATCGCACAAAACGAACTAAAAATGGACAATATGGCGCGTGCCAAAATAGAGTGCGACAACTGTTTGGCGTGTGGCAAAAGTATGCATGTACACACATACATATTTGGGGTGTTCACGATGTGTTGTATCGTTGCAAAAGTGCAAGTTTGCAACTCACTCCAACAACAATTTGTATGGAATGTGACTTGCAACGCGAACAAGACCCCGGCCCTTGACCATGAAAATCGTTGTATCGTTGCAAAATTTTTAAGTGTTGGAAACGGCAAAAATACTCTGAATTTTTTGGTATTTTTGGTGTATTTTGGTGCTAAATAGCATAATCAAAACAAAATAAATAGCATAATCAAAACAAAAACAGCTATTTATTATTGCAAATGCACAGGAATGTAGAGATAGGAAATTTTAATATTATTATAATTGTTATTATTATTTGAATATTTTACAGAAACCAACTGTGCAAATTTAAAAAAAACGCCAGCAGAATGAGTTTGAGTTGAAGAAAATGAAACTTGAACTAAAATACGGAAAAAAGAAATGAATAAAAGATTATCAATTTTATTTAAAAGTGTTTCTTATGAAAAAATTATATCATAAATAATATCATAATAAAAATCGCTCGTTCAAGTAAGTTTGCAACACTCGTCTTGCAATTGTTCAAAATGGGGTGCTCACGACAGCAGTGTTGCAAACTTGCACTTTTGCAACGATACAACACTTCGTGAACACCCCAATTCTTAAAATTCTTATTGGGGCATGAAAGCAGTGCAAATTGAACTGCTTAACAGTTTCACTGTTTATTATAAGTCCTTCGTTATGCTACAATTATACAGCTTTATTTGATTAACAAATTATATTAAAAGAAAGAATTTTATTATAGAAATTATTTTGGAATTAAATTGCACACATACATTCGAATGTACATACATTTAAACAAATGTATGTACGAATGTATGTTTGCATGTGTGTACATGTATATATGCACATGATTAAATGTACATGCATACATTAGTACATACATATTTACGTACATACATTATACATTCATTCATACATTCATTAATACATGTATGCATACATGTACATACATTCATGCGTACATACATACATTTAAACATACATAAGTATCCCGTCTACGACTAGACCTACGCAAGCTGTCCGCCTCTCTTTCAACCGACCGTATGTCCGTATCCCGTCTACGACTGGACCTGCGAGAGTTATCTGTCTCCCTTTCCCCCTGTCTGAATTCCAAGTTATTTCGTCTAGCTGAACGCCGAACTCTATC
>JAWNNL010001125.1:0-19506 GCA_035045005.1 Liodrosophila aerea
ACACGCAGTAAGCAGAATAGCAACATACTGCCTACCAATCTTGTTGATCTCGATGCATCGACTTCTGAGTTAAACCAGTCTCAGTTGGTAAGCATACGTCAAGCAATCAGGATACGGTAATTAATAATGACGTACCGCTCGCATCGGCTCGAAAAGGTCGGCCACCAAAGCAGCAAAAGTCAAACTGGCGCTCGTATAGCAATTATCCTGCAGCCAGAGTACCTATCCAACCACCCCATGCGAATTTCAATCTCCTTGCTAACATAGAAGATATGATTAACAGAAAATTCGCTGGTTTAAATTCTAATCGCCCAAATACAGTTCATGTACAGGCAACATGACTTTCAAAGTAATTCACCCACAGGAGCTACTTCTATATCGCCGCTCCCTGTTCAACCTAACTATGACGTGATCTTCGAAAGAATTGAAGATCTCATAAATCAAAAGTTTGCTAATTTTAATTTGTCTAATCAGCATTCTAATATTTCACAACCTCCAGCAGCGCATACTTCCGCCAACTCTTCGGCTAATGTAAATTGCTCTTCTTTATCCAGACCGTCTAATCAAACAGCTGATTTAAGTCAGGAAAAAGTGACTCAGATAATTCAGGGTTGGAATTTAAAATTCGATGGGTCCCTTAAAGGTCAAACTGTTCAAGAATTTTTGTATCGTTTAAAAGAGCTCACAGGAGATTGTTTGCGAAAAGATTTCTCCGCTTTATGTCGTAATTTGCATATTATTCTTATCGGAAAGGCGCGACAGTGGTATTGGCGTTATCGAAAGGATACTACTGTCGTTGACTGGGAAGAATTTTGTGAAGCCTTTAAAAATGAATACAATGACAACAAGGATGATGATTATATTATGGACGATTTAAGAGCTCGAAAACAGAAAGATGGGGAATCTTTTGATGTATTTTATGACGAGTTCATGAATATTTCTTCTCGATTGTCTATACCTTTAGATGAGTATCGTTTAGTACAGCAACTAAAAAGAAATTTAGTTCCTGAATTTCGTCAGGCTTTGTTGTATGTCTCAGTACATTCTGTTGCACATCTTCGGCAATTAGTTCATTTGCGAGAAAATTTGCTCACTGAATGTGATAGCAAACGTTTTTCTAAGCCACAGAGTGTGCAAAAGCCATTTAAAAAATCTGTTTCGGCCATAGACGATAAAGATACGTCTTCCTCTCAGGCTGACGAATCGACAATAGATGCAGTGCAACATATACCTAAACAACCAATATGTTGGAACTGTGACAAACCAGGACATGTATGGGATATGTGTCTAGAATTACGCACCATATTCTGCTATGGCTGTGGTGCCAAGAAGGTATAGTATAGCCCCAGTGCGTAGTGTGCATTGCGCGGATGGAAAACTTGCGAAAGGGACCATCTGCCAATCACAGCCAGATGGCCCCAAAACAATTTTAAAATCTGTTTCACAATTTTCACGACCAAGTCCGACAGAGCCATACTCTTCTTCTGGAGTCTCTGCTAGTCGCGAAAATTTAATTTGTAATTCGGACATTCCATCAATAAAAATACCTATATTGTATCCAATTAGTCCATATCATGAGCGATATAAAAGATACATGGAAGCGAAAGCGCGAATTTTTAATGAACAGGTGTTTAGTATTAGCAAACAGCGGAAGCCTAAACGTTCTACTGTACGTATGCGTAATTTTTGGCGCAACGTTAAACCAACTAGAAAATTGCTAGTCTCTTGTATTGCCAATGATTTGACAGATGGTCGTCTTTATGCTCCTATATCATTTTGTGAAATCTCTGAACTTGGCTTGTTTGATACTGGTGCTAA
Organism: Liodrosophila aerea; assembly: GCA_035045005.1. Lineage (NCBI taxonomy): Eukaryota > Metazoa > Arthropoda > Insecta > Diptera > Drosophilidae > Liodrosophila > Liodrosophila aerea. Next base: position 1,819 of record JAWNNL010001125.1, read on the forward strand.
CATTAATTGCATTGGTGCAAGTTTAGCAAATACTGATTGGTCAAAATACCCAAAATTTCAAAAAGTTTCTTCAAGCATTAAAACTGCTGATGGCAATAGTCATCCTGTTTTAGGAAATGTCACGGTTGAGGTTGAATATAAAGATCAAAAGCAACAGATTACTTTCTTCATTATCCCGTCTATTTCAAAGAGAGTCATACTTGGCATAGACTTTTGGAAAAAGTTTAATCTTGCTCCTGGGTTAATTTCGTTCGTAGAATCCTGCCGTTAATGCAACCTCAGACAAACAGTTTCCGCTGACTGCGGAACAACAACGTCGACTTAATGCTGTTGTTAGTCTGTTTCCAAATTTTTTTTAAGAACACGGACTCGGTCAGACTTCTTTGTTAACACATGAGATAGACGTGCATGGTGCGAAGCCAATAAAACAACGTTTTTATCCAGTTTCTCCAGCTGTCGAGAATCTCATGTACAAAGAATTGGACCGAATGCTCGATTTAAGAGTTATTGAAAAGTCGTACAGTTCGTGGAGTTCTCCAGTTCGACTTGTAGTCAAACCAGGAAAAGTACGCTTGTGTCTCGATGCTAGAAGAATAAACGACGTTACGAAAAAAGATGCTTATCCTCTTCCAAGCATTGAAAGCATCTTTTCAAGACTACCTAGGGCGAATATAATAACAAAGATAGATTTAAAAGATGCGTTTTGGCAAATTGCCTTAACGTCAGAATCCAAGGCAATCACAGCATTCACTGTTCCTGGTCGTCCTTTGTACCAGTACACAGTGATGCCATTTGGACTCTGCAATGCGCCACAAACTATGTGCCGTCTAATATACGAGTTAATACCCCCAGACTTAAAGTATTGTGTATTCGGATACCTCGATGATCTCTGTGTGGATACAGAAGATTTTGATCAGCACTTGTCTATTCTAATCCGGTTGTCTGAGCAGTTTAGAAAAGCCAATTTGACTTTGAATGTTGCTAAACGCAAATTCTGTGTTACAGAAGTTGCAAACCTTGGTTATGTAATAGGCAATGGCGGCATTTCAACTGATCCTCGCAAAGTAGAATCGATCAAGTCATGGCCAGTTCCTAAAAACATTAAGACAGGCAAGGAGTTTTCTCGGATTAGTTGGCTGGTACAGGCGTTTCATTAAGAATTTTTCTGAGGTGACATTCCCAATTACTGAATTGCTTTCTAGCAAAAGAAAATTCACTTGGAATGACTCAGCTCAAGCAGCTTTAGATAAGCTGAAAGATTTATTGACTTCGGCTCCAATTTTGGTCAATCCAGACTTTAATAAAAAGTTTTACGTACATTGCGACGCAAGTGACTTTGGAATAGGAGCTGTGTTAGTGCAGAAGGGTAACGATGACGTAGAAAGGCCAATTTCTTTCATGTCACGTAAACTTAATACTGCACAGCGAAATTACAGTGTCACCGAACGCGAATGTCTTGCAGCCCTAGAAGCTATTGAAAGATTTCGATGCTACCTAGAGATGCAAAAATTTTAAGTGATCACTGATCATGCTAGCCTTGTCTGGTTGATGAAGCAACCTAACCTAAAGGGTAGACTTGCCCGTTGGGCAATGAAGCTTCAAGGATATAAATTTACAGTGAGTCATAGACGAGGAAAGGACAATATCGTACCTGATGCACTTTCAAGAATGCACAGCGAAGAGATCTGCGTATTGGAGAAGATTTTGCCCGAAATCGACTTAAATTCTTCATGTTTTGATGATGACGATTATCAAAACATGAAATGCAAGATTCTCCAAGATGAAAGCAGATACCCTGACGTGAAAATAGTTGACAAATTTGTTTACATTAGGACTGAGCATGATGATGGCGTTGAACAACATCGTCAATCCATCTGGAAGCTTTGGGTTCCAGTTGGGCTAACAGCTGACGTCATAAAGAGAGCTCATGATTCAACTATTTCATGTCATGGAGGCATTGCGAAAACGATCGAGATTATTAGGAGAAATTTGTATTGGCCTGGAACGATTTCTCAAGTGCGTGAATATGTGAGTAATTGCGATGTGTGTATGTACAAAATCACCTAATTGCACACTGAAGCCACCTATGGGTAAGCAAACCATATCTGTACGCCCTTTTCAAAGATTTTATATAGACATCCTCGGACCGTATCCAAGAAGTAAGGCAGGACATATAGGCTTGTTGATTGTCCTCGATCATCTATCGAAGTTTCATTGGCTATGCCCCTTGAAAAAATTTACTTCCTCAGCCATAAAAGAGTTTCTGCAGAATCACGTTTTCTTTGCATACGGCATCCCTGAAACGATACTCACTGATAATGGTTCGCAATTTAAAGCATCAGATTTTAATGCGTGACTAACTTCGCTTGGCATTAGGCATATATACACAGCCTTATACTCGCCACTGTCAAATGCTTCAGACGTGTTAATCGTTCTATCATTGCAGCAATACGTGCGTATCTAGAAGATGACCATCGCGATTGGGATATTCATATATATGCTATAAGTTGTGCTCTGCGTAATGCTTTCCATCAAAGTATTGGTTGCTCCCCTTACCATACACTCTATGGGTTCGATATGATAACACATGGCTCGCAGTTTGAGTTGCTAAAAAGGTTAAAAATGCTTGATGAATCTGAAAATGTGCTTAAAAGAGATGATCAGTTGAAATTACTGCGCAAGGACTTGAGACAAAATATTGCAAAAGCTTATGACCGAAATGAGAAGCAGTACAATCTTCGTACTCGCAACATACATTTCGTAATAGGGCAAGAAGTCTTTAGGCGTAATTTTTCTCAAAGCAATTTTCAGAAAAATATTAACGCAAAACTTAACCCTCAATGGCTGAAAGCTAGAATTAGAGAGAAATTAGGAAGTAGCTTCTACGTATTAGAAAACCTCCAAGGGAAGTTAGAAGGTACTTTCCATGCAAAAGACATTCGGCAATAAATGTTATTTTTCAAGATAGTTGTCCGATAAAATATCTATAACTATCTTGTGGTTGTAATGAACAGTATAACAGTTTTAAATTCAAACAGTCGGTTAGCAAAGACAGCAACCCATCGAATTTGCAGCGCTCAGCAGGCTTGCATTTAAGCTCGGCTTACTCTGGCAGCCTTCGCTGAGTCGCTTCCTCTGCTAAGCTAAAACGCTAAGCTGAAGAGTTCGTTCTCTTTCACTGAAGCTAGCCTAGCGAGAAGACGTGCCGCTGCCGAACAATTTCTAGAGCACATGGCTAAATTAAATTTTTAATTATCTCTGCCATCCTTTGATGCTCTAGAATTTAAATAAGGAAATAATTTTCTGGAGTTAACATTATTGTTAATTGCATTTATATGCACCACGTAAGTTTGATTAGAAAAAACTCGGAAAGCTACAGTCGGCTTCAACCGACAGTAGGAGACCCTGTACTTTCCTTTGCACACACACACACTAACATACACTCACACATGCACACACGCGCAAAGTCACACGCAACCACACATACGCTCGCGCTGCTCCCCCTTACCTAGTACAAGGAATTGAATCTTGAATATCTCCGGTGTTTATTATCCGATTGGGCCGAAATTCACAGAACAGATAAAGATTATCATAAGATTATCGTATGCCAAAACACAAGTTTATATGTTTAAAATTGTGGGTGTGGCAGTTTTTCGCGGTTTTTGGGGGAGAGGGGGGGAGGTATCAAAAATCTAAAACAAACTTGATCTGCTTGCGCTATAGGGGCATCTAACTGCCAAATATGATGTCTCTAGCTCTTACAGTTTCCGAGATCTAGGTGTTCATACGGACGGACAGACGGACAGACGGACAGACAGACAGACAGACGGACAGACAGACGGACAGACGGACATGGCTAGATCGACTCAGCTCGTCGTCCTGATCAAGAATATATATACTTTGTGGGGTCTGCCACGCCTCCTTCTGCCTGTTACATACATTTCGGGCTTGCACAATCTTAATAGACCCTTTTGTACTTTTTTAAAGTACAGGGTCTAAAAAAAGTAATATTATACTTAGTAGTCTAACCCCATATGCTTTTTCAGAATATGTACATATGCTAATGCATATTGCAATTTTGCATAGCAGCGTCAAAAATAATCTCTAAATGGGATTAATGGGACCTGTTCTTTTTTTTTAAATTCGAAGTCACCAAGACGAATCTTGCCTTACACCTTCTGTAGGAGCTACACTAGCAGCCACGTCCATAGGAGCACCCCCCCAAGCTGAAATAAACTCGTGTAGTGCAAAGCAAATGCAAAATTCTGCTTGCTTGTACATGTGCAGTGCTAATAAACCTGAAAATTAATAAAAACAAAATAATTAAATAAAACATTAAACATATGTGTGTGTGGTGAAGGTGCCTAATCAGACGGGTGTGACTGTACGAAACAGCAAATAAAAGGAAACGCATGTGCAGCAAAAACCTTTTACATCCACGCACCTGCTTGTACATAAAAAGCTAAAGTGTACAGACATACATATAACACCTATATACAACACCCCCACACACACGCTGATATAAAAAGTAGGGAAAGCTACAGTCGGACGCAAAGCTACAGTCGGACGCAACCGACAGTAGGAGACCCTGTACTTTGGTTTGCCCTGGGCGTCGTTAACAGCAGCAGCATATATGAACATACTCACATACACATATACATTCACTTATGCATACACACATACACACAAACACATATACATACAATTATTCGCTCAAATACAAACAATAACCAATACTCATATATACATTCATACTCACAATCAAAAATCACGCATACGCCCTAGTGGCCGCGTACACTGTGGCTTCCCCCTCCCCCACCCACATGCTCAGTACAGAAAATTGTTTGTCCAATATCTCTGGTGTTTATTATCCGATTAAGCTGCAACTCGCACCAAACATGCAAAGTACCTAAAGCTTTATTCATGCAAAAAAGGAAAACAGTGACTCTAAAACTGTACACGCTGGGAATATTTTTGTGAATTTGAGGGGGAGGGGGATGACTTTTCAAACATTTGAAACAAACTTGACCTGCCTATGTAATACACGAACCTAACAAAAAAAGAATTAAGTCTCTAGCTCTTATAGTTTGCGAGAACTAGGTGTTCATACAGACAGACAGACAGACAGACGGATTAAACATATGTGTGTGTAGTGAAGGTGCCTATTCAGACGGGTGTCACTGTACGAAACAGCAAACAAAAGGAAACGCATGTGCAGCAAAAACCTTTATCAAAAACCTTTTACAACCACGCACCTGCTTGTACATAAAAAGCTAAAGCGTACAGACATACATATAACACCTATATACAACACCCCCACACACACGCTGATATAAAAAGGTAGCTAAAAAGTTGTAAAATAATAAATAAAACAATAAATAAATAACAATAAATAAATAACAATAATTAAATAACAATAATTAAATAACTATAATTAAATAACAATAATTAAATAAATAAATAATAATAACCACTTAATTAAGTAAAGCTAATAAATTGTGTTTATTTATTTTTTTAAAGTTCAGTGCATACAAAAGCTCATTCTACATACTAACTCTCAATTCGTATAATATTTAAAACAATACACATATACACATACATGGTAAAATCTTCAGTTACATACTTGTTAATAAAAACTCGGAAAGCTACAGTCGGACGCAACCGACAGTAGGTGACCCTGTACTTTGATTTGCCCTGGGAGTCGATAATAGCAGCAGCATATACATATGTATGTACATACTCACATACACATACACATGCATATATACATATGTGTGTATACACACACACATACACTTATACATACAAATATATACTAAAATACAAACAATAACCAATACTCATACAGAAATTCAAACTCACAATCAAAAATCACGCATACGCCCTAGTGGCCGCGTACGCTGTGGCTTCCCCCCTCCCCTAGCCAAATGCCTAGTCCTGAAAATTGTTTGTTAAATATCTCCGGTGTTTATTATCCGATTTTGCTGCAACTCGCACCAAACATGCAAAGCATCTAAAACTTTAATCGTGCGAAAAATATATCCAGTGACTCCAAAACTGTATATACTAAGAACATTTTTTTAAATTTGAGGGGGAGGGGGATGAGATATCAAATTAAAAACATAAACTTGGCCTGCCTATGTAATACACGAACCAAACAAAAAAAAAATTACGTCTCTAGCTCTTGTAGTTGCCGAGATCTCGGTGTTCATACGACAGACGACAGACGGACACAGACAGACAGACGGACAGACAGACAGACGGACATGGCTAGATCGACTCAGCTCGTCGTCCTGATCAAGAATATATATACTTTATGGGGTCTGCCACGCCTCCTTCTGCCTGTTACACACAAATGTCATTTGCACAAACTTAATAGACCCTTTTGTACTTTTTTAAAGTACAGGGTCTAAAAATTAATATAAACACAAACACATGACTACATCAACGACTTTGGAGGCCTTCATCGTTCAATAGATGGGTAAGTGAGAACCAAAACAAAACAAAACTGCTATTGATCATTCTACCATGCCCTATCCCAATAAAGGACAGCATAAGCAAAACAATAGGAACTGTAGGTAAACTTCGTAGCGCGCAGCTTCTTGTTCGCTTTGCTTTGCTTATGCTATCAGCTTTATTGTGCTCATTATCTATTTATTTTTTTATATTACTCTCGTAATTTAATCGAACTTGCGCTGATAACTCAATACAGTAAATTAACTCTCTTTCTTATTGTTTGCATTTATTAAATATATTCGTTCTTTGCATTCTAAAATTTCTTTAAATGAACACACATTTACAGCTAATACATATAAACATACATAATAATACCCATAATAAATAGAAACACATAATACGACTCTTACCTATACCTATAATAAAATCAAACTTATGATACAATAAACGCTGTCAATTACATCTATATATGCATACACTGAGAAAAACTAGTTAAGCTAAAAAGAATTAAAAACAATAGGAGTAAAATAAACAGCATTGAATAAGAACATTTAACAATTATATTAACACTCTTAAGTTATATAGTATAGATATATACCACAGTTAATACTTTACACTAAAAAAAATTTTGTTCTAAAAAAAAAAAAAATTAAAATATATAATTATTTTCAATGCTTTTAAAACTTCCATTATGTAAATATTTTCTGCAAAATGCACCTATTGTTACAATATGAAATATTATTAAAAATATAAATTTGGAGAATTAACTATGAATTTCTAAATCAAATTTTTTCTTCTTTTGTGACTGTTGCGGGTAATTAGGGGAGGGTAACAGCAGTTAGGGATCTCCGAAATTATAGCAAAAGGTAGATCAAAGGTAGAGTGGGTAAAGATGCTGAGCTACTGTACACCTTAGTAGCTCCCAAAATGAGTAGGCCTACAATTCCTCTCCTCTTACTGATATTCCTCTTTCTATTCTCTCTTTCTTTTGTTAATTTTGCATCTTTCTCTCTTTTCTAGTCTACTGGCTTTAGGGATTCTTCTTTTATCTTTGTTAATAGGTTTATTAAATGAGAGTCAAACGAACCCCCCACAGGCTGTTTTGCTAGCTGCAGTTGATAGAATCCCAACTGACTTTTCATTTAATAAGACTTCGGGTGATAGTCTAGATGGTTAAATATTTTTGTTTATCTCCTATTCTAACCCTGACGTAGACCATATTATTACACAGATTGGCGCCCAGAACGTGGGGCAAGCTAAACAATGTATTTATATAGAGTTTGGCTTGTGTCAAAAACCACTAAAATATTATTTTCATTATTTCTTTATTTCATCTATTAACTTAAAGTTTAACTTTCCCTTTACATTCATTTGAAGTTATTGTGGCTATCAAGTTCTGTTGGATTTCTGGAATTATGACTTTGGACACGGCTCCAAATATCATCCGATATCTAAAGTTCTTTCTAATCACAGTTCTAATTATTGATGTTATTTTTCTCCTATTTTTTTTTTTTAGTTCGTCTGGGCGTTGACATACAAAACGAGAGTATGTTCAAGTGGTCCAGCGATACCAAGCACGGGCTTGTTACGCGCGAACCCAAGCCATACGTGGCCCACCAACCCGCCCAACCGACCGAGAGGCGCACCGCATAACGAGCGGGACGGTAGGTCGCGAAAACAAACTACTGACATGCAGAGGTTACAGGCTAGAAAGATGTTGAAGAAGTGCCACTTTCATTAGCGGAATGGAGTTAGCACTCGAGATTATAGAAAAGTGTGTATTATAAAGGCTACATAGAATTCTAAAAGGGTTATGAAGAGAGTAATTAGTAAGGCAACGAGGAAGAGATAACGGTAGGAAATTTCTAGTATTCCTAACCGGAATCGAAAAACTAATGTAACTGGTTAGTTCAGGGGAGTCAACTTCGCCCCTGATTAGTTTATGTAGGAATACTATACTAAGCATAATTCTACGATTAGAAAGTGATGGTAGGTCAATAAGGAGAAGTCTACTACGATATGGGGGGAGGCGAGAGTTGGTGTCCCAATTAAGACTACGTAAAGCAAAGAGAAGAAATTGTTTTTGCACTGACTCGATTCTATCCTGGTGAATCTTGTATTGGGGGTACCAAATACAAGACCCATACTCCAAAATAGGGCGTACCAGTGCAATATATAAGGTTTTAGTAATGTAAGGATCGTTGAACTCCTTTGCCCACCGCTTTATGAATCCAAGGACCCCCATAGCTTTGCCCACAGCAGAACAAATATGTTTATTAAATTTAAGTTTTGGGTCGAAAAGAACGCCTAGATCATTTACTAATTCTATTCGCTCAAGAAGGTAATCATTAAGTTTATATGGATATAAAAGGGGAGAGCCCCTGAAAAACGACATTGCTTTACATTTTCCACAGTTCATGTTTAGCATATTGATGCTACACCATGAATGTAGTCTATTTAAGTCGGATTGAAGCCTGTGACTGGCTAGAGGATCATTAAAAGTCAGACAAATCTTTACGTCATCGGCATACATAAGTACCCGAGAGAAGTTAATAATGTTAGGCAAGTCATTGATAAATAATGTAAAAAGTAAGGGACCAAGGTGACTTCCTTGGGGAACGCCGGAAGTCACAAAGACTGGCTTGGATACAAAGCCCTTAAAATGCACTTTTTGAACTCTACCATGACATGAAAATATATTCTTAAAATTTCTAGGTGGACTTAATTCTTAAGCGTTCAGCATTTGATTTAACCCTTAGTTAAACGAAGTAATATTAATTGCATGTAAATCCTTTACTTGTGCTTAAGTGATTATTTATTGCACTGTAGATGTTCAGATTTGTAGGAAAACAAACATTGGAACTTGGTCCAATGATTTGTCCGCTTATTAATGCATTATATAGTCAATTTATAATTATTTCATAATTTCATTCCTTTTTTTTTTTTCTTCTACTTCTATATGATTTCTTTAAAGCTTTCTTCGTTTTAAAGATTTCTCTGTAGTGCCTACTTATTCTAGTTACACTGCCCTAATTTGCCCAACATACCCACAAAAGATGAAAATTGTATATCTATATATATAAAGTAGTTCGTTCTGACTGAGTGACTGACTGATCATCAACGCACAGCCCAAACGGTAAGATATAGCGACCTAATTTTTTCGCAGAATGATTGCTTATGACCCTTAGACGCACGTTAAGCGCTGATATCTGCAAACCCCCTCCCCCTTCCAACAGCGAAGAACAACTGTAGCCACAATTTTAAAGATAAAAATTTGGGGCTTAATATATAAGTAGCTATTGGCTACCTAAGTCTATTCTGAAAATTTCAGCTTGATTGGACAATAAACAATGGAGTTATTCGAAATTCAATTAATTAGTATGGGGAAGGGGGGAAACCAATTCTTGCATCCCAGATAAACAGTGTATACGTGTAATATTCAAATATAACTTCTCATTTCTCTTCTAACGTTATAATTTTCATTACAAATTACATCTTCATATTTCTGTGTTTTTTTTTTTTTTTTTTTTTCTTAACTAATACAACTTCTTTTCTTTGACATAGCTCCATTTTAACCATTCAGTTTTTACATTATATTATCTAATGCGTCACACGCCATGATTAAAACAATTGTTTTGCACTTGTGCTTACATTATTATTACAAATTTTATTATTATCCCCACCTGTACTGTCTCTTGCAACAGTTTCTCTTTACATGATTTCATTACTGTCTCTTTCAACAGTGTCTTTTTCATTACTGTCTCTTTCAACAGTGTCTTTTTCATTACGGTCTCTTTCAACAGTGTCTTTTTCAATTATTTCATTACTTAAATCCTTATTACAACTTTCAAATTCAACTGGTATTTGTCCATCTGGCATTTTTCTTATGTCATCATGAGCATATTTAAATTTTCTATTATTTATCAAAGACCTGAGCATATATCTATCCCCCTCTAACAATTCAGTTATTTGAAAAGGTCCCCTAAACTTTGGACTTAACTTTGTTTGATGCCGCTCTTCATTTTTTAACAATACGAAATCTCCAACCTTGCATCCAACTACTTTAGCCTTGTTTTGATCAAATTGCTCCTTGTTATATGCTGCTGCAGCTAAAATATTTTGACCTGCTCGTGCTCTCACTTCTGCCAAGTCGACCTCTTCCACCATATCGCAGGGTGGAAGCAATCCCAACGGGCGAGCAACTTTACCGATATACAATTCTAAAGGGCTTGCCTTTGTCACTCGACTAACCCTACAGTTCAAAGCTAGTTGAACTTCTCCTAAGGTATCTTGCCAAGATCGATTGCTAGTTTCAACGGCAGTTAATAAGTTCTTTAAGGTGCTCATAATGCGTTCAACTTGTCCATTCGCTCTACTTGCACCTGTCGCAATCAAATGCAATTTAATTTTTTGTTGTGAACAAAACTCACTAAATCTTGTGCTGGCGAAACATCTGCCCTGATCCGCTATCATGCGGTTTGGTACTCCAAACAGAGAAATAGCCGACGTTTCGTCTGGGCGTTGACATACAAAACGAGAGTATGTTCAAGTGGTCCAGCGATACCAAGCACGGGCTTGTTACGCGCGAACCCAAGCCATACGTGGCCCACCAACCCGCCCAACCGACCGAGAGGCGCACCGCATAACGAGCGGGACGGTAGGTCGCGAAAACAAACTACTGACATGCAGAGGTTACAGGCTAGAAAGATGTTGAAGAAGTGCCACTTTCATTAGCGGAATGGAGTTAGCACTCGAGATTATAGAAAAGTGTGTATTATAAAGGCTACATAGAATTCTAAAAGGGTTATGAAGAGAGTAATTAGTAAGGCAACGAGGAAGAGATAACGGTAGGAAATTTCTAGTATTCCTAACCGGAATCGAAAAACTAATGTAACTGGTTAGTTCAGGGGAGTCAACTTCGCCCCTGATTAGTTTATGTAGGAATACTATACTAAGCATAATTCTACGATTAGAAAGTGATGGTAGGTCAATAAGGAGAAGTCTACTACGATATGGGGGGAGGCGAGAGTTGGTGTCCCAATTAAGACTACGTAAAGCAAAGAGAAGAAATTGTTTTTGCACTGACTCGATTCTATCCTGGTGAATCTTGTATTGGGGGTACCAAATACAAGACCCATACTCCAAAATAGGGCGTACCAGTGCAATATATAAGGTTTTAGTAATGTAAGGATCGTTGAACTCCTTTGCCCACCGCTTTATGAATCCAAGGACCCCCATAGCTTTGCCCACAGCAGAACAAATATGTTTATTAAATTTAAGTTTTGGGTCGAAAAGAACGCCTAGATCATTTACTAATTCTATTCGCTCAAGAAGGTAATCATTAAGTTTATATGGATATAAAAGGGGAGAGCCCCTGAAAAACGACATTGCTTTACATTTGCCACAGTTCATGTTTAGCATATTGATGCTACACCATGAATGTAGTCTATTTAAGTCGGATTGAAGCCTGTGACTGGCTAGAGGATCATTAAAAGTCAGACAAATCTTTACGTCATCGGCATACATAAGTACCCGAGAGAAGGTAATAATGTTAGGCAAGTCATTGATAAATAATGTAAAAAGTAAGGGACCAAGGTGACTTCCTTGGGGAACGCCGGAAGTCACAAAGACTGGCTTGGATACAAAGCCCTTAAAATGCACTTTTTGAACTCTACCGTTAAGGTAGTTAAATATCCATAACAAAAGCTTATTTGGAAAACCAAGCAGGTCAAGCTTGCGAAGAAGTAAAGTATGATTAACTGAATCAAATGCTTTACTAAAATCGGTGAAAACTACATCCGTTTGCATTTTCTTTTCAAAGCCTTTTACGACCATCGAGGAAAATTCTAATAGGTTAGTGGTTGTCGATCTATTTTTCACGAAACCATGTTGAGTAGGTGAAATGATAGATTTACAAAAATGCTGAAGTTGAGAAGTGATTAGTTTCTCTAGCAACTTAGGAATAGCAGACAACTTGGATATACCTCTATAATTTACGGCTTGGGATCTGTTTCCCTTTTTATGAAGGGGAATTATAAACGACTCTTTCCAAATGGTAGGGAAAGAGCAAGACTCAACTGACAACAAAAACAGCTTGTATAATGGCTTACATAGATCTTGAGCACAGTGTCTAAGTACGCAACTAGGTACACCGTCAGGCCCAGGTGAAAATACAGGTTTAAGAGCCTGTAGTTCATCCAATAGTAAAGGTTCGGTTAATAAAGGATTTGAAATGCAACTAGAAGCGTTTAGCGGATACGGATAGGACTGCCCTAGCTGGTAGCTTCTTGAGGAATAGGTTGTTTGAAAGAAGTCAGCAAAAAGATCGGCAATGGCGCGATCATTAGAAGCCGTACTATCTTCAAAGACTATGGAAGCAGGAAATGTTGATGACTTTCGTTTCGAGTTTACGAAAGCATAAAAACGTTTCGGATCTCGGTGAAACTGAAGTCTACACCTTTTCAGGTATTTATGATATTTAAGGTTGTTTAAGGCAAGAAAATTTGAGCGAGCAATGACATAGCGAGAGAAGTCCAGAGAAGATCCCGACTCCTTAAACTTTTTATACAGTCTTGATTTTCTATTCTTTAAGCCCGACAATTCCCTAGTAAACCACGGGGGAGAATGGGATCTCCGTGGAACACCAGAAGGAACACAAGCATCGAACAATGAGTTCAGTTTAGAATAGAAAATTTTGACTGCATTCACCATGTCATTACATGCGAAAAGGCACGACCAATCAGTTTGAGATAGTAGCAGAGTTAGCTTAGCAAAATCGGTTTTCCGAAAGCAGCGAACACGCTCTCCTGACACAAGATTCAGGCCAGAAACTGGTACGGGCAAGTCAATCAACACCTCTAGCGTTGGGTGGTAATTGTCCTCAGGAACTGAAATGGGATCCGCGCGGGTCACAGAGAAATTAGAAATATCGGATACAAAAATCAGATCTAACAATCTACCTAGAGAATTCGAGATACCATTGATCTGCGACAATGATATATCGAGTAAGTTATCTACGAATTCATGTGCCATTACCGGCGTTAAGGCAATAGACTGAACTGATGGGAGCCAGGATACAGTAGCGATATTGAAATCGCCACAAATGACAAGGAGATCACGATCCGAAAGTAAAGAATTTATAGAGTTAATTGCAGCAAAGTGGTTAGAATAAACAGAAGAATCCGATGAGGGAGGAATATAAGAGCAAGTTACATACACATTAATATTACTAACATGCAATTTAACAGCAACAAATTCAATGTCCGCGATAGAACATTCAATTTGTTGCACCGAAATACTGGCGTCAACAGCTATTAAAACACCACCACCGCGACGAGGCATGCGATCTCGTCTAAAAATACAAAAATTATTTTGAAAAATTTCGGAATTTAAAATATCAGGTCTTAACCAGGTTTCGGTAAAGACCATGATATTAAAAGTAAAGGATAGGCTATTGCGATAGAGAGTGGAAAGTTTACTACAAAGGCCTCTAACGTTCTGATAGCCAAGAAGGAGAGTAGAATTTAGTTTTTTGAGCCATCAGAGGCGCTAGAGGGAAGTTTAATAGGGGGCCGTTTCTTCTTCTTTTTCACTTCGAACTCTTTAATTAAAACATGTTCCGGCCAAAATTTCTTACTACATATTGTAGAAAAAATTTCAGGAGGAACGGTGATTTTAAATGACGTAATGTCCCGAGCATAACTAAAGTTGAATTTTTCCACCTTGATATTGACTTTTATAGATGCCTGTATATAGGCTAAAACATCTTCTGATGTTGTATCAGGGGCAAGTCTAGAAACAAAAATTTGTTTTTTAGGTGGTATCGCTACTAATGCCTTATGAGAAACTGTCACAGCGTCAATAGAGGCATGCGTGACAGTTGACGGCGTAACAGTTTCAACCGGATTAGTTTGCTGAATTACTTCAGCCACGCTAACCTCAGTTGAAACCGGCTCGGAGACCGGACAGGTAACATCCATGGGTACAATGTTTACCTTGTCCACGTCCTTACTACTACAAGGAAGTGGGGACGCAAATGAGATTAAATTTTTATTGAGAACATTAGATGGTACGGACATGGGCAAGTGATCCGGAACTAAGAGAGTAGACGGATCCAGGGACAGACGGTGGTTTGCCTTCTTGCGCCTAGGAGACTCAAGACAGAGCTTCATACCCTTGAATTGAGACTCCAGCGCCGAGAACTTATCTGTTAGCATTTTTATGCTAACAGACAGTTCACTGAAGCCAGCTCTAGTCTGCCTCATGAATGCCGAAATCTCCTTTTCCGTATCCCTGCATGTTTCACAAGTCCAGCGAAGGCCGGACTTGGACCCAATCAGGTCAACTATACGACCATTTAGGCCGGCACATTTCTCATGTGAGACATTCTCACATAGCCAGCAGCAAACGAAACCCATTTTAGTGTTTGCTTGAACCTGGCATTTCTTATTTGAACAGACAGACATGATTTTAATGTAATATGAGTTATAGGGTATTTAAAAAAAAATAAATAAAAAATAAAAAATATGTAATAAATAATAAATTGAAAAAAATAAGTTGAAATGAAAAAGAAGAAATTGAAAAAAGAATAGGTTTTAAAAGTATACAAAGGAAACAAATAACCTTAGCGGCCAACTAGGGTTAATTGAAATAGCTGAATAGCTGACGCCAACGGTACTTACGCACAAAAACAAAAAACAAGTAAATGAGCGCGAGCGCGAAACGACGAAAACCACCACCAAAGCACCGGTCGCGAGAGCACAGATAAGACGGTGTAAAGAAACACAAAAACAATGCAGGTCAGTGAGCCGAAATATAACTGTTTAGCAGCGAATGCAGAAACAGAAAGGCTATGCAATTTGTTGTTGTGCTTGAATACAAAATTAGAAAATATCAAATTATTAACAATACAGAGCCAGTATTGCGAAAAAACACATGCAAGTTAATCGCAATGTTGATTATGTATTTAATTGAAATCTAAGCACAAATGATGTTAGTAAATTAAACACAAAAAGAGCGAAATTAGTCGCGAGTGAAAACAAAACACGTCTGTGCGCAAGAACGAATCGTTGTGTAGTCAACATTTATACAATTTTCAGCATCAATTTTAAGCGTGTGGGTTAAATAAACAAATTTAGTAAAGGCATCCACCTGGACAATTATATACTCTTTTTGATCAGACTTGCCACTCAACTTCCCAGTTATGTCGATGTGAATGGTGTGCCAAGGTGTATTTACTTTTGGTATTGGATGAAGACTTACTTGAACTTTACCCGAAGAAGACTTTGACATTTTACACGTAATACAGTTCTCAACGAACTTCCGAATGTACTTGGACATGTTATCGAATCAGTAATAGTCATAGGCCTTATCTAAGGTCTTCTCCCATCCCAAATGCATGATGGACTCATGGATCTGATTTATTACGGACCATCTAAATGATCGAGGAACAATTGATAAAGATCGAGTTCTACCATTTCGCTGAATTTTTCGATATAATATTCCTGCTCTCAACTCGTAAGTTTTAGCAATGTCCTCAGCAAGCGAATTTTCTTTCAATTTATTTACAATATTAACAATTTCAGAATCTTGACACTGTTCGGCCAAAAGCCAATTGTCTGATATTTCTGCCAAATTAACTCGTTTTTCTGGAATTTTGCAAGTCAACTCTGCTGAATGCAGATTTCTTGAAAAGAAGTCAACATGAGACATTCGCTTACCTTCTTTATATTGTATGTCAAATGTAAAAGACTGTAAATACGCCCACCATCTTTGCACTCTGGGACATAGATCCTGTTTAGTTCTTGATGCTTTAAGTGAGTTACTATCAGTGAAGACAACAAAATTTCTACCCAATAAATAATGGCGAAAATGTTTTATAGACAGAACAACAGCAAGAGTTTCTAATTCATAGGAATGATACCGTGATTCAGCAGGAGAAGCAGCCTTACTCAATGACATGAGACTTGTTGTTGATTTTGTGTAACAAGATGGCACCGTATCCCCTAGAACTTGCATCGGTATGCAACTCAATAGGATGGTGCGGATCAAAAATTATTAAGACTGGCTTTTGTGTAAGAATAGAAATAACTTTCTGTCTAATTTCTTCATGTTCCGATCTCCAAACAAAATCATTCTTTTCCGAAGTCAAAAGGAACAATGGTTTCATAAAACAGGAAAATCCTTGCATAAATTGCCTGAAATAAGACGCTAATCCAATAAATTGGCGTAAAGCAGAAACTGACTGAGGAGGTGGCAAGGTAGTTAACGCTGTAACTTTAAGCGAATTCGGACGGATTTCACCTGCACTCACTTCATATTCTAGATATTGAACTGTTGACTTTACACTGATAAAAAAATTAAATTAAGAATTTGAGCAATCTTAAATTTTTAATCCCGAAAAAGCTTGAAAAATAACCATTAAATCTAATAAAGAGAATTCGAATGTCATTTTCAAGATTTAAAAATCTTCTTATTAGAACTTGTTTGTGTCAAAATGTCCGTCTCATTCGCACATCCAGGCGAAGTCAGAATAAAGAGAGATGAAGCGAAATTTTAAATTAAACAAAAAATACAAAAATAAAAACACGTAGTTCTCTGCCTGGACTTGAACCCGAGTCGTCCGCATTCTGCATTCTTGCAATCTATTCATAAGAATTGTATTTGGTATTTGGAATGTGCAAACTGTTAAAGCTTTGTGGCGCAAGGGTCTAAGTCGACAGTGAACAGCGTTGCGTGTGTCAACCAAGGAGGAGTCGTGAGTTCAAACCGCATAGCCGGACAAGTAAATTTGGTATGTAAAATTAAAGATATAATCAAATTTAATAGATGTAAAAAATTTATAAAATATAAAGAAAAATTTATAAAAAAAAAAATAAAAATTATAAAAATATTAAAAATGTCCATCATATGTAATTTGGCGGTTAATCTAATGAGAGGAAAAAATCATGATTTAAGATTTTTGTAAATCTAAATTTGAGATTATGGTCGTGATTTTAGATTTTTTAGCATCTTTTTTTAAGCTGGTTCATACTTGAAGTAATCTCTATCAAATCTTGATATAAAACCAATAAATCTTAAATATAGATTTTTCAGGCTTAATTAAAAAAAATCTTGATTTGAGCTTGGAAATCTAAAATCAAGATTGCATAGAGATTACCCTACTTTCGTCACCAAATGGTCTTGATTTTATGACCAAAAATCTTCATTTTAGCTCGTTTTTTTTTTGAGTGT
>JAWNNL010001126.1:0-19995 GCA_035045005.1 Liodrosophila aerea
CATAGAGATGTGAAGTGAAGTGAAGTGAAGTAAACTATAATATAATATTGTATTAAGACGAGGGTAGCTCAGTGGAAGTGCCTTAAAATACCAAGTATAGAAATTAGATACAAATTATAAATTTCAATTAGTTTTAACAACTTTTCTAAAATATTTATGAAATATAAAAAATCCCAATATATTTCTAAGACTCAAACTAGCTCAGAATACATTTTAAGAACTAAAAACCACAAACATCGTAATTATTATGGCAAACTTGCAACATCTCTTCAGTAACACAAACAAGGTCATAAAACAATAAATAATCCCTGCCACGAGTCAGCCGAACCCGAATGGTGACACGAAGTTGCGCAGGTAGCTCGCGAGTTCGGGTGCATTTTCTGGTTGCGCAAATGTACGGCACGAAGTTACGCAGGTAGCTCGTGAGTTCGGTGCATTTTCTCGTTGCGCGAATCTACAACGATAACTCTATAAATAAGGTCACTTCCGAGCATACCTACACATTCAGTCATAGATCATCATGGAGACAACATCAGCAACAGCCAGCCCCGCATACGCTCTATTTCTATATCGCCAAGAGGTCCAACGTCGTAAGGAAAACTTTACCCAGTCTTCACAGACGAAAATTCAGTTATGCAGTCAGATGATCGCCAAGTTTATGCAAAATCTAGAGAACGTCGATGATGAAGATATGCAGATAAAGGACCAAGTATCGGAAATCATGAGCACTCTGGAAAGAAAGCTCGAGCATCGCAACAAACAACTGACGACTATTGCTAAGGCCAAGTTGAAGCAGCTGAAGAAGGACAGGAAACGGAAGAATCGTCAGGACAAGCATAACAAGAATGCAATCAAGGTACAGAGTGATCAAGATTAATCAGTCAATCAGTGAACATAGAGATGTGAAGTGAAGTGAAGTGAAGTGAACTATAATATAATATTGTATTAAGACAAGGGTAGCTCAGTGGAAGTGCCTTAAAATACCAAATATAGAAATTAGACACAAATTATAAATTTCAATTAGTTTTAACAATTTTACAAAAATATTTATGAAATATAAAAAATCCCAATATAATTCTAAGACTCAAACTAGCTCAGAATACATTTTAAGAACTAAAAACCACAAACATCATAATTATTATGGCAAACTTGCAACATCTCTTCACTAACACAAACAAGGTCATAAAACAATAAATAATCCCTGCCACGAGTCAGCCGAACCCGAATGGTGACACGAAGTTGCGCAGGTAGCTCGCGAGTTCGGGTGCATTTTCTCGTTGCGCAAATCTACGACACGAAGTTACGCAGGTAGCTCGTGAGTTCGGTGCATTTTCTCGTTGCGCGAATCTACAACGATAACTCTATAAATAAGGTCACTTCCGAGCATACCTACACATTCAGTCATAGATCATCATGGAGACAACATCAGCAACAGCCAGCCCCGCATACGCTCTATTTCTATATCGGCAAGAGGTCCAACGTCGTAGGGAAAACTTTACCCAGTCTTCACAGACGAAAATTCAGTTATGCAGTCAGATGATCGCCAAGTTTATGCAAAATCTAGAGAACGTCGATGATGAAGATATGCAGATAAAGGACCAAGTATCGGAAATCATGAGCACTCTGGAAAGAAAGCTCGATCATCGCAACAAACAACTGACGGCTATTGCTAAGGCCAAGTTGAAGCAGCTGAAGAAGGACAGGAAACGGAAGAATCGTCAGGACAAGCATAACAAGAATGCAATCAAGTACAGAGTGATCAAGATTAATCAGTCAATCAGTGAACATAGAGATGTGAAGTGAAGTGAAGTGAAGTGAACTATAATATAATATTGTATTAAGACAAGGGTAGCTCAGTGGAAGTGCCTTAAAATACCAAATATAGAAATTAGATACAAATTATAAATTTCAATTAGTTTTAACAATTTTTCTAAAATATTTTTGAAATATAAAAAATCCCAATATAATTCTAAGACTCAAACTAGCTCAGAATACATTTTAAGAACTAAAAACCACAAACATCGTAATTATTATGGCAAACTTGCAACATCTCTTCAGTAACACAAACAAGGTCATAAAACAATAAATAATCCCTGCCACGAGTCAGCCGAACCCGAATGGTGACACGAAGTTGCGCAGGTAGCTCGCGAGTTCGGGTGCATTTTCTGGTTGCGCAAATGTACGGCACGAAGTTACGCAGGTAGCTCGTGAGTTCGGTGCATTTTCTCGTTGCGCGAATCTACAACGATAACTCTATAAATAAGGTCACTTCCGAGCATACCTACACATTCAGTCATAGATCATCATGGAGACAACATCAGCAACAGCCAGCCCCGCATACGCTCTATTTCTATATCGCCAAGAGGTCCAACGTCGTAAGGAAAACTTTACCCAGTCTTCACAGACGAAAATTCAGTTATGCAGTCAGATGATCGCCAAGTTTATGCAAAATCTAGAGAACGTCGATGATGAAGATATGCAGATAAAGGACCAAGTATCGGAAATCATGAGCACTCTGGAAAGAAAGCTCGAGCATCGCAACAAACAACTGACGGCTATTGCTAAGGCCAAGTTGAAGCAGCTGAAGAAGGACAGGAAACGGAAGAATCGTCAGGACAAGCATAACAAGAATGCAATCAAGGTACAGAGTGATCAAGATTAATCAGTCAATCAGTGAACATAGAGATGTGAGGAGTGAAGTGAAGTGAACTATAATATAATATTGTATTAAGACGAGGGTAGCTCAGTGGAAGTGCCTTAAAATACCAAATATAGAAATTAGATACAAATTATAAATTTCAATTAGTTTTAAAAATTTTTCTAAAATATTTTTGAAATATAAAAAATCCCAATATAATTCTAAGACTCAAACTAGCTCAGAATACATTTTAAGAACTAAAAACCACAAACATCGTAATTATTATGGCAAACTTGCAACATCTCTTCAGTAACACAAACAAGGTCATAAAACAATAAATAATCCCTGCCACGAGTCAGCCGAACCCGAATGGTGACACGAAGTTGCGCAGGTAGCTCGCGAGTTCGGGTGCATTTTCTGGTTGCGCAAATCTACGGCACGAAGTTACGCAGGTAGCTCGTGAGTTCGGTGCATTTTCTCGTTGCGCGAATCTACAACGATAACTCTATAAATAAGGTCACTTCCGAGCATACCTACACATTCAGTCATAGATCATCATGGAGACAACATCAGCAACAGCCAGCCCCGCATACGCTCTATTTCTATATCGCCAAGAGGTCCAACGTCGTAAGGAAAACTTTACCCAGTCTTCACAGACGAAAATTCAGTTATGCAGTCAGATGATCGCCAAGTTTATGCAAAATCTAGAGAACGTCGATGATGAAGATATGCAGATAAAGGACCAAGTATCGGAAATCATGAGCACTCTGGAAAGAAAGCTCGAGCATCGCAACAAACAACTGACGGCTATTGCTAAGGCCAAGTTGAAGCAGCTGAAGAAGGACAGGAAACGGAAGAATCGTCAGGACAAGCATAACAAGAATGCAATCAAGGTACAGAGTGATCAAGATTAATCAGTCAATCAGTGAACATAGAGATGTGAAGTGAAGTGAAGTGAACTATAATATAATATTGTATTAAGACAAGGGTAGCTCAGTGGAAGTGCCTTAAAATACCAAATATAGAAATTAGATACAAATTATAAATTTCAATTAGTTTTAACAATTTTTCTAAAATATTTATGAAATATAAAAAATCCCAATATAATTCTAAGACTCAAACTAGCTCAGGAATACATTTTAAGAACTAAAAACCACAAACATCATAATTATTATGGCAAACTTGCAACATCTCTTCAGTAACACAAACAAGGTCATAAAACAATAAATAATCCCTGCCACGAGTCAGCCGAACCCGAATGGTGACACGAAGTTGCGCAGGTAGCTCGCGAGTTCGGGTGCATTTTCTGGTTGCGCAAATGTACGGCACGAAGTTACGCAGGTAGCTCGTGAGTTCGGTGCATTTTCTCGTTGCGCGAATCTACAACGATAACTCTATAAATAAGGTCACTTCCGAGCATACCTACACATTCAGTCATAGATCATCATGGAGACAACATCAGCAACAGCCAGCCCCGCATACGCTCTATTTCTATATCGCCAAGAGGTCCAACGTCGTAGGGAAAACTTTACCCAGTCTTCACAGACGAAAATTCAGTTATGCAGTCAGATGATCGCCAAGTTTATGCAAAATCTAGAGAACGTCGATGATGAAGATATGCAGATAAAGGACCAAGTATCGGAAATCATGAGCACTCTGGAAAGAAAGCTCGAGCATCGCAACAAACAACTGACGGCTATTGCTAAGGCCAAGTTGAAGCAGCTGAAGAAGGACAGGAAACGGAAGAATCGTCAGGACAAGCATAACAAGAATGCAATCAAGGTACAGAGTGATCAAGGTCAATCAGTAAACATAGAGATGTGAAGTAAACTATAATATAATATTGTATTAAGACGAGGGTAGCTCAGTGGAAGTGCCTTAAAATACCAAATATAGAAATTAGATACAAATTATAAATTTCAATTAGTTTTAAAAATTTTTCTAAAATATTTATGAAATATAAAAAATCCCAATATAATTCTAAGACTCAAACTAGCTCAGAATACATTTTAAGAACTAAAAACCACAAACATCGTAATTATTATGGCAAACTTGCAACATCTCTTCAGTAACACAAACAAGGTCATAAAACAATAAATAATCCCTGCCACGAGTCAGCCGAACCCGAATGGGTGACACGAAGTTGCGCAGGTAGCTCGCGAGTTCGGGTGCATTTTCTGGTTGCGCAAATGTACGGCACGAAGTTACGCAGGTAGCTCGTGAGTTCGGTGCATTTTCTCGTTGCGCGAATCTACAACGATAACTCTATAAATAAGGTCACTTCCGAGCATACCTACACATTCAGTCATAGATCATCATGGAGACAACATCAGCAACAGCCAGCCCCGCATACGCTCTATTTCTATATCGCCAAGAGGTCCAACGTCGTAAGGAAAACTTTACCCAGTCTTCACAGACGAAAATTCAGTTATGCAGTCAGATGATCGCCAAGTTTATGCAAAATCTAGAGAACGTCGATGATGAAGATATGCAGATAAAGGACCAAGTATCGGAAATCATGAGCACTCTGGAAAGAAAGCTCGAGCATCGCAACAAACAACTGACGGCTATTGCTAAGGCCAAGTTGAAGCAGCTGAAGAAGGACAGGAAACGGAAGAATCGTCAGGACAAGCATAACAAGAATGCAATCAAGGTACAGAGTGATCAAGTAATCAGTCAATCAGTAAACATAGAGATGTGAAGTGAAGTGAACTATAATATAATATTGTATTAAGACGAGGGTAGCTCAGTGGAAGTGCCTTAAAATACCAAATATAGAAATTAGATACAAATTATAAATTTCAATTAGTTTTAAAAATTTTTCTAAAATATTTATGAAATATAAAAAATCCCAATATAATTCTAAGACTCAAACTAGCTCAGAATACATTTTAAGAACTAAAAACCACAAACATCGTAATTATTATGGCAAACTTGCAACATCTCTTCAGTAACACAAACAAGGTCATAAAACAATAAATAATCCCTGCCACGAGTCAGCCGAACCCGAATGGTGACACGAAGTTGCGCAGGTAGCTCGCGAGTTCGGGTGCATTTTCTGGTTGCGCAAATGTACGGCACGAAGTTACGCAGGTAGCTCGTGAGTTCGGTGCATTTTCTCGTTGCGCGAATCTACAACGATACTCTATAAATAAGGTCACTTCCGAGCATACCTACACATTCAGTCATAGATCATCATGGAGACAACATCAGCAACAGCCAGCCCCGCATACGCTCTATTTCTATATCGCCAAGAGGTCCAACGTCGTAAGGAAAACTTTACCCAGTCTTCACAGACGAAAATTCAGTTATGCAGTCAGATGATCGCCAAGTTTATGCAAAATCTAGAGAACGTCGATGATGAAGATATGCAGATAAAGGACCAAGTATCGGAAATCATGAGCACTCTGGAAAGAAAGCTCGAGCATCGCAACAAACAACTGACGGCTATTGCTAAGGCCAAGTTGAAGCAGCTGAAGAAGGACAGGAAACGGAAGAATCGTCAGGACAAGCATAACAAGAATGCAATCAAGGTACAGAGTGATCAAGGTCAATCAGTAAACATAGAGATGTGAAGTAAACTATAATATAATATTGTATTAAGACGAGGGTAGCTCAGTGGAAGTGCCTTAAAATACCAAATAAAGAAATTAGATACAAATTATAAATTTCAATTAGTTTTAAAAATTTTTCTAAAATATTTATGAAATATAAAAAATCCCAATATAATTCTAAGACTCAAACTAGCTCAGAATACATTTTAAGAACTAAAAACCACAAACATCGTAATTATTATGGCAAACTTGCAACATCTCTTCAGTAACACAAACAAGGTCATAAAACAATAAATAATCCCTGCCACGAGTCAGCCGAACCCGAATGGTGACACGAAGTTGCGCAGGTAGCTCGCGAGTTCGGGTGCATTTTCTGGTTGCGCAAATGTACGGCACGAAGTTACGCAGGTAGCTCGTGAGTTCGGTGCATTTTCTCGTTGCGCGAATCTACAACGATAACTCTATAAATAAGGTCACTTCCGAGCATACCTACACATTCAGTCATAGATCATCATGGAGACAACATCAGCAACAGCCAGCCCCGCATACGCTCTATTTCTATATCGCCAAGAGGTCCAACGTCGTAAGGAAAACTTTACCCAGTCTTCACAGACGAAAATTCAGTTATGCAGTCAGATGATCGCCAAGTTTATGCAAAATCTAGAGAACGTCGATGATGAAGATATGCAGATAAAGGACCAAGTATCGGAAATCATGAGCACTCTGGAAAGAAAGCTCGAGCATCGCAACAAACAACTGACGGCTATTGCTAAGGCCAAGTTGAAGCAGCTGAAGAAGGACAGGAAACGGAAGAATCGTCAGGACAAGCATAACAAGAATGCAATCAAGGTACAGAGTGATCAAGGTCAATCAGTAAACATAGAGATGTGAAGTAAACTATAATATAATATTGTATTAAGACGAGGGTAGCTCAGTGGAAGTGCCTTAAAATACCAAATATAGAAATTAGATACAAATTATAAATTTCAATTAGTTTTAAAAATTTTTCTAAAATATTTATGAAATATAAAAAATCCCAATATAATTCTAAGACTCAAACTAGCTCAGAATACATTTTAAGAACTAAAAACCACAAACATCGTAATTATTATGGCAAACTTGCAACATCTCTTCAGTAACACAAACAAGGTCATAAAACAATAAATAATCCCTGCCACGAGTCAGCCGAACCCGAATGGTGACACGAAGTTGCGCAGGTAGCTCGCGAGTTCGGGTGCATTTTCTGGTTGCGCAAATGTACGGCACGAAGTTACGCAGGTAGCTCGTGAGTTCGGTGCATTTTCTCGTTGCGCGAATCTACAACGATAACTCTATAAATAAGGTCACTTCCGAGCATACCTACACATTCAGTCATAGATCATCATGGAGACAACATCAGCAACAGCCAGCCCCGCATACGCTCTATTTCTATATCGCCAAGAGGTCCAACGTCGTAAGGAAAACTTTACCCAGTCTTCACAGACGAAAATTCAGTTATGCAGTCAGATGATCGCCAAGTTTATGCAAAATCTAGAGAACGTCGATGATGAAGATATGCAGATAAAGGACCAAGTATCGGAAATCATGAGCACTCTGGAAAGAAAGCTCGAGCATCGCAACAAACAACTGACGGCTATTGCTAAGGCCAAGTTGAAGCAGCTGAAGAAGGACAGGAAACGGAAGAATCGTCAGGACAAGCATAACAAGAATGCAATCAAGGTACAGAGTGATCAAGATTAATCAGTCAATCAGTGAACATAGAGATGTGAAGTGAAGTGAACTATAATATAATATTGTATTAAGACAAGGGTAGCTCAGTGGAAGTGCCTTAAAATACCAAATATAGAAATTAGATACAAATTATAAATTTCAATTAGTTTTAACAATTTTACTAAAATATTTATGAAATATAAAAAATCCCAATATAATTCTAAGACTCAAACTAGCTCAGAATACATTTTAAGAACTAAAAACCACAAACATCGTAATTATTATGGCAAACTTGCAACATCTCTTCAGTAACACAAACAAGGTCATAAAACAATAAATAATCCCTGCCACGAGTCAGCCGAACCCGAATGGTGACACGAAGTTGCGCAGGTAGCTCGCGAGTTCGGGTGCATTTTCTGGTTGCGCAAATGTACGGCACGAAGTTACGCAGGTAGCTCGTGAGTTCGGTGCATTTTCTCGTTGCGCGAATCTACAACGATAACTCTATAAATAAGGTCACTTCCGAGCATACCTACACATTCAGTCATAGATCATCATGGAGACAACATCAGCAACAGCCAGCCCCGCATACGCTCTATTTCTATATCGCCAAGAGGTCCAACGTCGTAAGGAAAACTTTACCCAGTCTTCACAGACGAAAATTCAGTTATGCAGTCAGATGATCGCCAAGTTTATGCAAAATCTAGAGAACGTCGATGATGAAGATATGCAGATAAAGGACCAAGTATCGGAAATCATGAGCACTCTGGAAAGAAAGCTCGAGCATCGCAACAAACAACTGACGGCTATTGCTAAGGCCAAGTTGAAGCAGCTGAAGAAGGACAGGAAACGGAAGAATCGTCAGGACAAGCATAACAAGAATGCAATCAAGGTACAGAGTGATCAAGGTCAATCAGTAAACATAGAGATGTGAAGTAAACTATAATATAATATTGTATTAAGACGAGGGTAGCTCAGTGGAAGTGCCTTAAAATACCAAATATAGAAATTAGATACAAATTATAAATTTCAATTAGTTTTAAAAATTTTTCTAAAATATTTTTGAAATATAAAAAATCCCAATATAATTCTAAGACTCAAACTAGCTCAGAATACATTTTAAGAACTAAAAACCACAAACATCGTAATTATTATGGCAAACTTGCAACATCTCTTCAGTAACACAAACAAGGTCATAAAACAATAAATAATCCCTGCCACGAGTCAGCCGAACCCGAATGGTGACACGAAGTTGCGCAGGTAGCTCGCGAGTTCGGGTGCATTTTCTGGTTGCGCAAATGTACGGCACGAAGTTACGCAGGTAGCTCGTGAGTTCGGTGCATTTTCTCGTTGCGCGAATCTACAACGATAACTCTATAAATAAGGTCACTTCCGAGCATACCTACACATTCAGTCATAGATCATCATGGAGACAACATCAGCAACAGCCAGCCCCGCATACGCTCTATTTCTATATCGCCAAGAGGTCCAACGTCGTAAGGAAAACTTTACCCAGTCTTCACAGACGAAAATTCAGTTATGCAGTCAGATGATCGCCAAGTTTATGCAAAATCTAGAGAACGTCGATGATGAAGATATGCAGATAAAGGACCAAGTATCGGAAATCATGAGCACTCTGGAAAGAAAGCTCGAGCATCGCAACAAACAATGTAATGAACAGTATAAGCAGTTTTAAATTCTAACAGTCGGTTAGCAAAGACAGCAACCCTTCGAATTTGCAGCGCTCAGCAGGCTTGCATTTAAGCTCGGCTTACTCTGGCAGCCTTCGCTGAGTAGCTTCCTCTTCTAAGCTAAGCTAAGCTTAAACGCTAAGCTGAAGCTCGCTCTTTCACTGAAGCTAGCCTAGCGAGAAGACGTACCGCTGCCGACATATTTCTAGAGCACATGGCCAAATTAAATTTTTAATTATCTATGCCATCCTTTGCTGCTCTAGAAATTAAATATGGAAATAATTCTCCGGAGTTAACATTATTGTTAACTGCATTTATATGCCCCACTATATATATATATGCTAATGCCTATAGCATTTCGCATAGCGGCGGCAAAAATAATCTCTGATTGGGATTAATTGGACCTGTTCTTTTTATAATTAGAAGTCGTCAAAACGAACCTTCTGGAACCCCTTCTTCGCATGTAGGAGCTACACTAGCAGCCATGTCCATAGGAGCACCCCCCCCAAGCTGAAATAAACACCAGTGTAGTGACAAGCATATGCAACTTCTGCTTGATTATATGTGCAGTGAAATAAATAAAACTAAAAATATAATAACTAAATAATTAAATAAAACATTAAACATATGTGTGTGTGGTGAAGGTGCCTATTCAGACGGGTGTAACTGTACGAAACAACAAACAAAAGGAAACGCATGTGCAGCAAAAACCTTTTTCATCCACGCACCTGCTGGTACATAAAAAAAAACTAAAGCGTACAGACATACATATAACACCTATATACAACACCCCCACACACACGCTGATTTTAAAAGGTAGCTAAAAAGTTGTAAAATAATAAATAAAATGATAAATAAATACTCGTAAAACAATAATTAAATAACAATAATTAAATATCAATAATTAAATAAATAAATAATAATAACCATTTAATTAAGTAAAGCTGATAAAATGTGTATATTTTTTTTTGTTTAGTGCATATAAATAAAAGCTCATTCTATATACTAACTCTCAATTCTTAAAACATTTAAAAACATTTACAACAATACACATACATGGTAAAATCTTCAATTACACACTTGTTAAAATAAAAATTAATAAAAATAAACAACAAACACATGACTACATCAACGACTTTGGAGGCCTTCATCGATCGACAGATGGGTAAGTGAAAATCAAAAACAAAACAAAACCGCTGCTCATTGATAGATCATTATACCATGCCCTTTCCCAATAAAGGACAGCATAAGCAAAACAATAGGAACCGTAGTTAAACTTCGTAGCGCGCAGCTTCTTGTTCGCTTTGCTTTGCTTATGCTATCAGCTTTATTGTGCTCATTATCTATTTTTTTGATATTTTCTTGTAACTCAATCGAACTTGCGCTGACAGTTAAATTAACTCTATCACTTATTCTTTGCCTTTATTAAATACATTCGTTCTTTACATTCTGATTTCTTTAAATAAACACATATTTACGGCTAATACATATTAACATACATAATAATAAATAACATAATAAATAGAAACATATAATACAACTCTTACCTACACCTATAATAAAATCGAACATATGATACAATAAACGCTGCCAAATACATATATATACGCATACACTGAGAAAAATTAATTATACTAAAAAAAAAAAAACAATAGGAGTAAAATAAGCAGCATTATATAGAACATTTAAAAATTATTTTAACAGTCTTAAGTTATATATATCACAGTTAATCCATTACACTGGAAACAAAATTTGTTCTAAAAAAATTAATACTTAAAATATTTTTTTTCAATGCTTTACAAATTTCTATTATGTAAATATTTTCTGCGAAATGCACCTATTGTTAAAACATGAAGCACTATTATAAATATAACTTTTGTGAATTAACTATGAATTTCTAAATCAATTTTGTTTCTTCTTTTGTGATTGTTGCGGGTAATTAGGGTAGGGTAACTGCAGTTAGGGATCTCCGAAATGATAGCAAAAGGTAGATCAAAGGTAGGGTGGGTAAAGATGCTGAGCTACTGCACACCTTAGTAGCTCCAAAAATGAGTAGGCCTACACTTCCTCTCTTCTTACTGCTATTCCTCTTTCTATTCTCTCTTTCTTTTGTTAATTTTGCATCTCTCTCTTTTCTAGTTACTGGCTTTAGGGATTCTTCTTTTATCTTTGTTAATAGGTTTATTAAGTGAGAGTCAAACGAACCCCCCCACAGGCTGTTTTGCTAGCTGCAGTTGATAGAATCCCAACTGACTTTTCATTTAATAAGACTTCGGGTGATAGTCTAGATGGTTAAATATTTTTGTTTATCTCCTATTCTAACCCTGACGTAGACTATATTACAATTGTGCAAGTCCGAAATGTATGTAACAGGCAGACGGAGGCGTGGGAGGCCCCACAAAGTATATATATTCTTGAACAGGACGACGAGCTGAAACTTAACTCTTTTTTTGTTAGCTTCGCTGGTCAAGTGTGTGTCTGATGAACAATATCTCCTTCCGCTCCTCCTCGAATTTCCAAAAATATTTTTTAAACTCGTACAGCATTCACAGTTTTAAAGTCACTGGCTTTTGTGTAAACAAAGCTAATAATGCTAAGAATGATTGGTGCGATTTTGATCTAAATATGTTCGCCTTATGAAATATTTTTTTTTAAATTTAAATTTTTGTTTTTTTAATTTATATTTTTGCTCATTTTCATTTGTGTTTTTGCTTTTTGTATTTTTTTAATTTTTGCCTTGTTTAAATTAAATAATATTAAGATGCTAAGTACAGAGTCTCCTACTGTCGGTTGCGTCCGACTGTAGCTTTCCCTACATTTTTTTTTTATTTTTAGACCCTGTACTTTCAAAAAGTACAAAAAGGTCTATTAAGATTGTGCAAGTCCGAAATGTATGTAACAGGCAGACGGAGGCGTGGGAGGCCCCACAAAGTATATATATTCTTGATCAGGACGACGAGCTGAGACTTAACTCTTTTTTTGTTAGCTTCGTGTATTGCATAGGCTGGTGAAGTTTGTGTCTGATGAACAATATCTCCTTCCGTTCCTCCTCGAATTTCCAAACATAATTTTTAAACTCGTACAGCATTCACAGTTTTAAAGTCACTGGCTTTTGTGTAAACAAAGCTAATAATGCTAAGAATGATTGGTGCGATTTTGATCTAAATATGTTCGCCTTATGAAATATATTTTTTTAAATTTAAATTTTTGTTTTTTTAATTTATATTTTTGCTCATTTTCATTTGTGTTTTTGCTTTTTGTATTTTTTTAATTTTTGCCTTGTTTAAATTAAATAATATTAAGATGCTAAGTACAGAGTCTCCTACTGTCGGTTGCGTCCGACTGTAGCTTTCCCTACATTTTTTTTTATTTTTAGACCCTGTACTTTCAAAAAGTACAAAAAGGTCTATTAAGATTGTGCAAGTCCGAAATGTATGTAACAGGCAGACGGAGGCGTGGGAGGCCCCACAAAGTATATATATTCTTGATCAGGACGACGAGCTGAGACTTAACTCTTTTTTTGTTAGCTTCGTGTATTGCATAGGCTGGTGAAGTTTGTGTCTGATGAACAATATCTCCTTCCGCTCCTCCTCGAATTTCCAAAAATATTTTTTAAACTCGTACAGCATTCACAGTTTTAAAGTCACTGGCTTTTGTGTAAACAAAGCTAATAATGCTAAGAATGATTGGTGCGATTTTGATCTAAATATGTTCGCCTTATGAAATATTTTTTTTTAAATTTAAATTTTTGTTTTTTTAATTTATATTTTTGCTCATTTTCATTTGTGTTTTTGCTTTTTGTATTTTTTTAATTTTTGCCTTGTTTAAATTAAATAATATTAAGATGCTAAGTACAGAGTCTCCTACTGTCGGTTGCGTCCGACTGTAGCTTTCCCTACATTTTTTTTTATTTTTAGACCCTGTACTTTCAAAAAGTACAAAAAGGTCTATTAAGATTGTGCAAGTCCGAAATGTATGTAACAGGCAGACGGAGGCGTGGGAGGCCCCACAAAGTATATATATTCTTGATCAGGACGACGAGCTGAAACTTAACTCTTTTTTTGTTAGCTTCGTGTATTGCATAGGCTGGTGAAGTTTATGTCTGATGAACAATATCTCCTTCCGTTCCTCCTCGAATTTCCAAAAATATTTTTTAAACTCGTACAGCATTCACAGTTTTAAAGTCACTGGCTTTTGTGTAAACAAAGCTAATAATGCTAAGAATGATTGGTGCGATTTTGATCTAAATATGTTCGCCTTATGAAATATTTTTTTTTAAATTTAAATTTTTGTTTTTTTAATTTATATTTTTGCTCATTTTCATTTGTGTTTTTGCTTTTTGTATTTTTTTAATTTTTGCCTTGTTTAAATTAAATAATATTAAGATGCTAAGTACAGGGTCTCCTACTGTCGGTTGCGTCCGACTGTAGCTTTCCCTACATTTTTTTTTATTTTTAGACCCTGTACTTTCAAAAAGTACAAAAAGGTCTATTAAGATTGTGCAAGTCCGAAATGTATGTAACAGGCAGACGGAGGCGTGGGAGGCCCCACAAAGTATATATATTCTTGATCAGGACGACGAGCTGAAACTTAACTCTTTTTTTGTTAGCTTCGTGTATTGCATAGGCTGGTGAAGTTTATGTCTGATGAACAAAATCTCCTTCCGTTCCTCCTCGAATTTCCAAACATATTTTTTAAACTCGTACAGCATTCACAGTTTTAAAGTCACTGGCTTTTGTGTAAACAAAGCTTATAATGCTAAGAATGATTGGTGCGATTTTGATCTAAATCGGACCATAAACAAAGAAGTAATGAAGGAAAGTAGTGACGCATAATTTTCATTACTATGTTCGCCTTACGATTTTGTAGCCAACTGCGTAGATTATTGGTCTTGAAATCGAATGGTTGCGGGTTCGATCCCGCGGTCGGACGGTCGTACAAAAATGTTTTTTTTTTTATTAATTTTAATTTTTGCTTTTTTAATTTATAGTTTTGCTCTTTTTCATTTGTGTTTTTGTTTTTTGTATTTTTTTAATTTTTGCCTTGTTTAAATTAAATAATATTAAGATGCTAAGTACAGAGTCTCCTACTGTCGGTTGCGTCCGACTGTAGCTTTCCCTACATTTTTTTTTATTTTTAGACCCTGTACTTTCAAAAAGTACAAAAAGGTCTATTAAGATTGTGCAAGTCCGAAATGTATGTAACAGGCAGACGGAGGCGTGGGAGGCCCCACAAAGTATATATATTCTTGATCAGGACGACGAGCTGAAACTTAACTCTTTTTTTGTTAGCTTCGTGTATTGCATAGGCTGGTGAAGTTTGTGTCTGATGAACAATATCTCCTTCCGCTCCTCCTCGAATTTCCAAAAATATTTTTTAAACTCGTACAGCATTCACAGTTTTAAAGTCACTGGCTTTTGTGTAAACAAAGCTAATAATGCTAAGAATGATTGGTGCGATTTTGATCTAAATATGTTCGCCTTATGAAATATATTTATTTTAAATTTAAATTTTTGTTTTTTTAATTTATATTTTTGCTCATTTTCATTTGTGTTTTTGCTTTTTGTATTTTTTTAATTTTTGCCTTGTTTAAATTAAATAATATTAAGATGCTAAGTACAGGGTCTCCTACTGTCGGTTGCGTCCGACTGTAGCTTTCCCTACATTTTTTTTTATTTTTAGACCCTGTACTTTCAAAAAGTACAAAAAGGTCTATTAAGATTGTGCAAGTCCGAAATGTATGTAACAGGCAGACGGAGGCGTGGGAGGCCCCACAAAGTATATATATTCTTGATCAGGACGACGAGCTGAAACTTAACTCTTTTTTTGTTAGCTTCGCTGGTCAAGTTTGTGTCTGATGAACAATATCTCCTTCCGCTCCTCCTCGAATTTCCAAAAATATTTTTTAAACTCGTACAGCATTCACAGTTTTAAATTCACTGGCTTTTGTGTAAACAAAGCTAATAATGCTAAGAATGATTGGTGCGATTTTGATCTAAAAATGTTCGCCTTATGAAATATTTTTTTTTAAATTTAAATTTTTGCTTATTTAATTTATATTTTTGCTCATTTTCATTTGTGTTTTTGCTTTTTGTATTTTTTTAATTTTTGCCTTGTTTAAATTAAATAATATTAAGATGCTAAGTACAGGGTCTCCTACTGTCGGTTGCGTCCGACTGTAGCTTTCCCTACATTTTTTTTTATTTTTAGACCCTGTACTTTCAAAAAGTACAAAAAGGTCTATTAAGATTGTGCAAGTCCGAAATGTATGTAACAGGCAGACGGATGCGTGGGAGGCCCCACAAAGTATATATATTCTTGATCAGGACGACGAGCTGAAACTTAACTCTTTTTTTGTTAGCTTCGTGTATTGCATAGGCTGGTGAAGTTTATGTCTGATGAACAAAATCTCCTTCCGTTCCTCCTCCAAAAATATTTTTTAAACTCGTACAGCATTCACAGTTTTAAAGTCACTGGCTTTTGTGTTAACAAAGCTTATAATGCTAAGAATGATTGGTGCGATTTTGATCTAAATCGGACCATAAACAAAGAAGTAATGAAGGAAAGTAGTGACGCATAATTTTCATTACTATGTTCGCCTTACGATTTTGTAGCCAACTGCGTAGATTATTGGTCTTGAAATCGAATGGTTGCGGGTTCGATCCCGCGGTCGAACGGTCGTACAAAAATGTTTTTTTTTATTTTTTAATTTTGATTTTTGCTTTTTTAATTTATATTTTTGCTCATTTTCATTTGTGTTTTTGCTTTTTGTATTTTTTTAATTTTTGCCTTGTTTAAATTAAATAATATTAAGATGCTAAGTATAGAGTCTCCTACTGTCGGTTGCGTCCGACTGTAGCTTTCCCTACATTTTTTTTTATTTTTAGACCCTGTACTTTCAAAAAGTACAAAAAGGTCTATTAAGATTGTGCAAGTCCGAAATGTATGTAACAGGCAGACGGAGGCGTGGGAGGCCCCACAAAGTATATATATTCTTGAACAGGACGACGAGCTGAAACTTAACTCTTTTTTTGTTAGCTTCGCTGGTCAAGTTTGTGTCTGATGAACAATATCTCCTTCCGCTCCTCCTCGAATTTCCAAAAATATTTTTTAAACTCGTACAGCATTCACAGTTTTAAATTCACTGGCTTTTGCGTAAACAAAGCTAATAATGCTAAGAATGATTGGTGCGATTTTGATCTAAAAATGTTCGCCTTATGAAATATTTTTTTTTTAATTTAAATTTTTGCTTATTTAATTTATATTTTTGCTCATTTTCATTTGTGTTTTTGCTTTTTGTATTTTTTTAATTTTTGCCTTGTTTAAATTAAATAATATTAAGATGCTAAGTACAGAGTCTCCTACTGTCGGTTGCGTCCGACTGTAGCTTTCCCTACATTTTTTTTTATTTTTAGACCCTGTACTTTCAAAAAGTACAAAAAGGTCTATTAAGATTGTGCAAGTCCGAAATGTATGTAACAGGCAGACGGATGCGTGGGAGGCCCCACAAAGTATATATATTCTTGATCAGGACGACGAGCTGAAACTTAACTCTTTTTTTGTTAGCTTCGTGTATTGCATAGGCTGGTGAAGTTTATGTCTGATGAACAAAATCTCCTTCCGTTCCTCCTCGAATTTCCAAACATATTTTTTAAGCTCGTACAGCATTCACAGTTTTAAAGTCACTGGCTTTTGTGTAAACAAAGCTAATAATGCTAAGAATGATTGGTGCGATTTTGATCTAAATCGGACCATAAACAAAGAAGTAATGAAGGAAAGTAGTGACGCATAATTTTCATTACTATGTTCGCCTTACGATTTTGTAGCCAACTGCGTAGATTATTGGTCTTGAAATCGAATGGTTGCGGGTTCGATCCCGCGGTCGGACGGTCGTACAAAAATGGTTTTTTTTATTTTTTAATTTTAATTTTTGCTTTTTTAATTTATAGTTTTGCTCTTTTTCATTTGTATTTTTGTTTTTTGTATTTTTTTAATTTTTGCCTTGTTTAAATTAAATAATATTAAGATGCTAAGTACAGAGTCTACTACTGTCGGTTGCGTCCGACTGTAGCTTTCCCTACATTTTTTTTTATTTTTAGACCCTGTACTTTCAAAAAGTACAAAAAGGTCTATTAAGATTGTGCAAGTCCGAAATGTATGTAACAGGCAGACGGAGGCGTGGGAGGCCCCACAAAGTATATATATTCTTGATCAGGACGACGAGCTGAAACTTAACTCTTTTTTTGTTAGCTTCGTGTATTGCATAGGCTGGTGAAGTTTATGTCTGATGAACAAAATCTCCTTCCGCTCCTCCTCGAATTTCCAAACATATTTTTTAAGCTCGTACAGCATTCACAGTTTTAAAGTCACTGGCTTTTGTGTAAACAAAGCTAATAATGCTAAGAATGATTGGTGCGATTTTGATCTAAATCGGACCATAAACAAAGAAGTAATGAAGGAAAGTAGTGACGCATAATTTTCATTACTATGTTCGCCTTACGATTTTGTAGCCAACTGCGTAGATTATTGGTCTTGAAATCGAATGGTTGCGGGTTCGATCCCGCGGTCGGACGGTCGTACAAAAATGTTTTTTTTTTTTATTAATTTTAATTTTTGCTTTTTTAATTTATAGTTTTGCTCTTTTTCATTTGTATTTTTGTTTTTTGTATTTTTTTAATTTTTGCCTTGTTTAAATTAAATAATATTAAGATGCTAAGTACAGAGTCTACTACTGTCGGTTGCGTCCGACTGTAGCTTCCCTACATTTTTTTTTTATTTTTAGACCCTGTACTTTCAAAAAGTACAAAAAGGTCTATTAAGATTGTGCAAGTCCGAAATGTATGTAACAGGCAGACGGAGGCGTGGGAGGCCCCACAAAGTATATATATTCTTGATCAGGACGACGAGCTGAAACTTAACTCTTTTTTTGTTAGCTTCGTGTATTGCATAGGCTGGTGAAGTTTATGTCTGATGAACAATATCTCCTTCCGCTCCTCCTCGAATTTCCAAAAATATTTTTTAAACTCGTACAGCATTCACAGTTTTAAAGTCACTGGCTTTTGTGTAAACAAAGCTAATAATGCTAAGAATGATTGGTGCGATTTTGATCTAAATATGTTCGCCTTATGAAATATTTTTTTTTAAATTTAAATTTTTGTTTTTTTAATTTATATTTTTGCTCATTTTCATTTGTGTTTTTGCTTTTTGTATTTTTTTAATTTTTGCCTTGTTTAAATTAAATAATATTAAGATGCTAAGTACAGAGTCTCCTACTGTCGGTTGCGTCCGACTGTAGCTTTCCCTACATTTTTTTTTATTTTTAGACCCTGTACTTTCAAAAAGTACAAAAAGGTCTATTAAGATTGTGCAAGTCCGAAATGTATGTAACAGGCAGACGGAGGCGTGGGAGGCCCCACAAAGTATATATATTCTTGATCAGGACGACGAGCTGAAACTTAACTCTTTTTTTGTTAGCTTCGTGTATTGCATAGGCTGGTGAAGTTTGTGTCTGATGAACAAAATCTCCTTCCGCTCCTCCTCGAATTTCCAAAAATATTTTTTAAACTCGTACAGCATTCACAGTTTTAAAGTCACTGGCTTTTGTGTAAACAAAGCTAATAATGCTAAGAATGATTGGTGCGATTTTGATCTAAATATGTTCGCCTTATGAAATATTTTTTTTTAAATTTAAATTTTTGTTTTTTTAATTTATATTTTTGCTCATTTTCATTTGTGTTTTTGCTTTTTGTATTTTTTTAATTTTTGCCTTGTTTAAATTAAATAATATTAAGATGCTAAGTACAGAGTCTCCTACTGTCGGTTGCGTCCGACTGTAGCTTTCCCTACATTTTTTTTTATTTTTAGACCCTGTACTTTCAAAAAGTACAAAAAGGTCTATTAAGATTGTGCAAGTCCGAAATGTATGTAACAGGCAGACGGAGGCGTGGGAGGCCCCACAAAGTATATATATTCTTGATCAGGACGACGAGCTGAAACTTAACTCTTTTTTTGTTAGCTTCGTGTATTGCATAGGCTGGTGAAGTTTATGTCTGATGAACAATATCTCCTTCCGCTCCTCCTCGAATTTCCAAAAATATTTTTTAAACTCGTACAGCATTCACAGTTTTAAATTCACTGGCTTTTGTGTAAACAAAGCTAATAATGCTAAGAATGATTGGTGCGATTTTGATCTAAATATGTTCGCCTTATGAAATATATTTTTTTTAAATTTAAATTTTTGTTTTTTTAATTTATATTTTTGCTCATTTTCATTTGTGTTTTTGCTTTTTGTATTTTTTTAATTTTTGCCTTGTTTAAATTAAATAATATTAAGATGCTAAGAACAGGGTCTCCTACTGTCGGTTGCGTCCGACTGTAGCTTTCCCTACATTTTTTTTTATTT
>JAWNNL010001127.1:0-10009 GCA_035045005.1 Liodrosophila aerea
GTGTTTTATCTTTATAAACTAAATAATGGTTTATTTAATTGAAAATATTAATAACTATTGCGCACTTATATTATTGGTGTTTTTTAAGTTGCATTTGGTGTTTTTTTTATTAATATTTGGTGCATTTTTCCTATATCTGCAATTGGCTATGGTGATTTTAGTACACTTTTTTCTTCGTTAAGCCTTGATGAGCTTTGTAGCTGCTGCGAGTGGGTTGTTTATTTAGGATTCAGCACACTTCATAGAACTCATTAATATTCAATATTTTATTAATTATTTCACAATTCTAACAATTTTCTATATAGAAAAGGAAATTGCTTTGCATAATTATTATTATTAATTTTAAACACTAATAATACCGTTTGCAGCCCACTGTGCGCTGCAAACTAACATGCATTTGTGTAAAGGTATGCTGTGTGTTTGTGTATGAAGTAGATAAAGAAGAAGCACAAGACAAATAACAAGTAAAAACAGCGCTGTTGCGGTGGGTGAAGAAGAAGAAGCCAAAGAAAATGGATTTATAAACATTTTTGTTTTGATTATTATTGTTCTTGTCGCACAGCAACGACGAGGGGGCGCAACTTATCGAAGTAAACTAAAGCAGAAAGCGGAGAACGAGAGTGTGAGTGTGTGCGACTGTGAGTGTGAGAGAGTGTGTGTGTGTGTGTGTGTGCGTTGTGTGAGCGCAGAGGCCGAAGTGCAGGTGGCATGGAATTTTGCACTGTATTTACTGTAGCTCCCTCCCCGCCGCCAACCACCCCCCACCGCATGTAAATAAATGTAACATTGGGGTAATTGAAATCAATTGAAATGCGTCTTTATGTCGTTGCTCTTATTTTTAAGTCATTCCGGCCGTCTGATAGATTACCTTTTTGTTGTTTGTCTGTTTTTTATTTATTCTATTTATATTTGTAGATCTGCCATCGTTCAAAATGCTTACTATTTTGCATAAATACCACACACATGGCATACGCAATAGATCTAATTGTAGAATTTTCCTGCTGGTGTTTTGGTGTGTTTTTTTTGCCGCCTTTTGCTGCCTACGTTACGTATTGCTGTATTACGTAGTGCACGCATAGAGATTACGATTACAGTAAGCAGTGCGTTCACTGTTGCTGCCGTTCTTGTTGTTGTTGCGCAGTTTATTGGTTATTTTTATGCACATTTGAGCACACACACACTGCTACACGCACATATGCATTCACGCACACACACTGACAGCGAGATGCGACTGTGTGTGTGTGCAAAATTTACCGCCAAGTTTTTTAATTCGTATTTCTTCTGTTATTTTTGCACTGTTAATTTCTTCGTTTTATTTTTATTTCCTTTCGTTTATTTGCTACTATCCCGTTCGTCCCGCTAACTTTTGCTCTACGCTCTTCTTGTTCGCTCGCTCGTCCGCACACACACACAAACACAAACGCACGCACACGATTGTAGTAGCCACACATTCGACTCAATTGGTTTTTCAGCTGCTTTTTCGTAATTTGCAAATACTTAATTTATTCTATTTAACTGCACATATCAATGCATAATGCTTCAACTCTTTGCTTGATGCATACTTTTATTATCGATTGCCTCTTGTTTTTCGCACTTTTGTTTTTATTGGGCGGCTGACTCGCGTTGGAATTTCGCTGGCAAAACGGAATTTAAAATAATAATTATTTTTTCCACTCGTCGTTCATCGTAGGTTTGCTCGTGTTCGCCATTTTCGTATTCTAATGGCCTTGCCAGACTGTTGCGCTGCATTTGAAATGTCGCAGAACACAATAAAAAGTGAATTATTATTTTGCTTAGTGCGTCACATTAATTAAAGCACTTAATTCAAATTATATTTGGCAAGCACAATCAACTAAATACATTTCATTTTATGCTGAATTCGAATATACTACATATTGCGCCGTCATCTTGCCCATCTGGCAACACCTAATTTTTGCGCCGCTAGTTATCCCGCTTGCACACATGGTTCTAGCCTGTTAGTGGCTCAAACAGCTGTTAATGCAAGCTGAGCGCGTAATTTGAATTGCAAAGCAAGTAGTGCATACAATTAAAATAAATTCTAAGTAGACAATTGTAAATGTTGTTATGCTAAGGATTATTTTAAAACATATAGCTCACAATACTTAAAAAATAAGTTCTGCTTTAGTTTATTTTGTAATTGTGATGTACACACTGCGCTGCGGTGTTGCCAGCTGCAGAAAATTATAGTAGCAAACAACTGAAAGCTAACTGCTGCGACACTTTCGATAGGCAACGAATAGTTTGGCGGTACAACTGAAAATTCAAATTGGAGTTACTTTTGAGTATATACAAATTACAAGTTTAATTATTATTTTTACGACGTTCTGCTCATTAATCCTAAGCTCAAGGTCGAGTTATGTTCTGTATGCAGTCATGTAAGCTGTAGAAAGTGCGAACTGTCGAACTGAAATCATCTTTATGTATTTTTAATTAGCAAATAAATATTCGCAACCAAAAGTCGCCATTTGCATAATGAAGGCGAAACATTTCAAATGAGTTGCAATTTGTTGCGAAAGTAATGTGTGTGCGTGTGTGTGTGTGTGTGTGCGTGCACTGCATGTATTGTGCTTGTGGGTGCGGATGTGGGTGGCGTGGCCGTAAAGAAAGAAAACAAACGCGAGCTTTCAACTATGGGCTGTTGGCGCATACAAAGCGATTCATTTGCCTGGAGCCAAGGCTTCGGTGGGGGAGGGGGAGGGGGGAGTGGGGAGTGGGGTAAAGGCGAAGCGTAACACAATTTTGGAGTATGAGGCAGAAGTACGCTTCCCACTGCTACACATATGCATGTATGTACTATGTATGTGTTTGTGTATGTGTGTGTGTGTTTGCATTAGGCTAATTGAGATTCATGAGCATCAAGGCTAAATACATTAAAATAATTGCATATTCTAGCGTTACTCGTTTCTAGCTTTAAAAAAAACAATAACAAATGCCAGAGTTGTGTTTCGCTTGCATAATTGTCGCATTGATCGTAGCTGATTATATGGAGCTTAATATTAATTGACATTAATTAAGCTTTTCACATGCAAGCTTTTCCATTGTTGTTGCTCTGTGGAAAAATCGATCGAAAGTTCCAACTCGAATTTCGTTTTCGTTTTTCTAACTACTGCGCAGGCTTCACATGGCGCTCGACCTCGCGTGTACATAGCAGCATACATACATACATACATATGTACATGCATAATATGTGTATAGTAGTTACTGTAATTATAACTACACACACACACACACACAACGCACCCTCTGGCTACACCCACAATTAGAGCAGCGTCAGGCCAAACAAAACAAAACAAAAGATCCCCCACACCAAAGCGCAGTCAGCAGCGGCAGCGGCAGCGGCAGCGGCAGCGACAGCGACAGCGCAGCGTCAACTATGTTCTGTTTGTGGCGAGCGCGCGTGTCTATGTGTGCGTCCGTGTGTGTGTGTGTGTGGGGTTTGAGTGTTTGGGATCAAAATTTAAAGCGCCCCAGTGCTTCGCTCGCTGCTCCATAAAGCAAAAGCTGTGCATATATTTAATGCGCGTGAGCATGACCAAACAAGAGAGCGCATTAGAATACGACACACACTCACACACACACACATGCACACAGAAAAGCTTCCCCTAGTTTACAGCTGCTTGAAACAATTAATGCATATTAAGGTCAGCGACAGCAGCAGTGCGACAGCGGCAGTGGTAGCGCTGGCAGCGCAGCTACCCTTTATGCCAAATGCAGCCGCTAGCTGGCGCCAGTAGGCCTGAAATGAAACCGATTCTGTGGCTATCCATATGTTATGAAATTGAACTTTTGATGTAAAGTTGCTCAGTTATCACCTGGTATAATATTATATTCATATTACAGATATTTTTAAAGATATAAAATTAGTAGGTGGAATGTAATACCTGAATGTAAATATGAATGTTTGCAAAACGCTATTCTGTAAAATTTGATTAGTACAATTAATTGGATATTCATATGTATGTGTGAATGTAAATATGTATGCAAAGGTATATATGGAAGTACTATTATTATTATAACTTTTTTATTATTGTTATTGCTAACAATCTTATTGGTATTTCATTATATGTATCCTGTTTTATCTTAGTAATACATATACATATACATATATGTATGAAAGTACATTTTATAATGTAAGATTTCACATATTATTATTATTATATTATAAAAATTAAATACAACAAAACTACACTAAGCATCATGATTATGCTTTAAAAAACCGAAACACGTTAACAGAAAATTAGACTCTCTTTTATTGGGCTGCAATTGACGTCATTGAACACACACACACATACATACATATGTTTAAACATTGCAATTTGAAGTGTATATATGTATGTATGTGTGTTTGTGGGCAGCATGCGTTTATGTATTAGTGCGCGTGTTTTGTGTTAGCGACATGTGTGCATTGCATTATTCTTGTTTTGGCTTCCCATGCGCCACTCTCTCACACACACACACACACGCTCGCTTCTACTCCCCAAAAGCACAAAAGAGAGTGAGAGCTCTCGCTGTCAGTGTGGCCATGTGTGCGTGTGTGTGTGTGTGTCAGTGTGTGCCTATGGCAATTTCATGTCATAAATGCATAAAATTGCAGCCATGAAATGTGTTTATCAGTCATACATACTGCACTCTAGTATGTACATATGTATGTGTGTGTGAATGTACACAGAGTGTGCCATATTTATACACGCCACAGCTGAACTAGAACTATATCGCTACTACTATACCTTAGTAAGTAAGTATGTATGTATGTATGTATGTATGTATGTGTAGAGTTCTAAGCTGTTGACAGGTGTTGCCTTACGAGCAACCTGTACGCCCTCACACCCTTCGCCATACATGCCTGCATACATACATACATACATACATATGTCATGGAATGTGTTAACTACAACAACAACAACAACGCCTACGCTCGCTAAAGCTTTTTGCTGCCAGTTGTTGTTGTTGTTGGCGTTATTCGATCTGACTCAAAGCTCGCTGCTGCTGTGCGTGTGACTGTGTGTGTGTGTGTGTGTGTTCTGTAAAAACCTAAAACCCTTAGAATATATTTTTTTTTATACATTTTATTGTTGATCTCCAGCGGAAGCGTCAGCGGCAGCGTCAACGTGTGTCGTTAATCAACGGCAACGTTATTCATTACACTTGAATAGATTAGATTTATGGTTTGCAGTTTGCAGTAATGTTTACATAACACATACATACATACATACATACATACATGTTAATTGCATTTTAGATACACATATTATGAATCATCATTTGCATTTACTTTTCATTTCGAGTTATAGAATTTCGCTAGAATTTTATGTTAATAAATTTCCCACATGGGATGATAAATCAGGAGATTTTCTTATCAAGTCCCCCAACTTTAATGCAATTACTGTAAAAGAGAATACATATGTATATTTGCGTAATGTATTAGAGCTTTCTTTTA
Source organism: Liodrosophila aerea (assembly GCA_035045005.1). Classification (NCBI taxonomy): domain Eukaryota; kingdom Metazoa; phylum Arthropoda; class Insecta; order Diptera; family Drosophilidae; genus Liodrosophila; species Liodrosophila aerea. Next base: position 5,459 of record JAWNNL010001127.1, read on the forward strand.
CTTATTAACAGCTTTAAAGATTTACCTCTGTACATTTTTTTTATCATTTTAAATCTACTTCCAATTCATTCTGTTCTCAGTCAGTAACAGTAATATCCGTTTCCTCCTTCCACCACACTCCTTATCAATATAATCGTATCATCAGCATCATCACTAACATCGTCATTATCCCCCTCCTCAGCATCCTTCCCATCATCCTCCTCATCCTTATCATCATATCTTTCTATCTACCGTTGACAGCTTCTGTTCGCCCTTACTCTTCCCCCTGTCAGCCACTGAAGCTCAAGCAGCTCTCATCTTCTGCCTCTTCACCTTCTGCTGCTTCTTCTTCTTCTTCATGTTTCAGATGCGTCACTCATCAACCAATAAACCGCAAGCTGAAAACGGATTTAGTTGCGGCTTGCCTTGCACATGACCAACTGTCGCAGCATACATATTACATACACATACTTACATACATATACATACATACATACTTATTGAAGTCTAAGCTTTAATCCACATGTTTTTGTTTTTCATTTACATTTTTACATACATAACACATACTTACTGAAGTCTAAGCTTTAATCCACAAGTTTTTCGCTTTTCATTTACATTTGTCATGCGTTTATCGCTCTCCATTTCGCACAGTCTTTGTAGCTTAATTCGAGTTTAGCCCAATTAAATATCAAATCGAATGTTCGAAATTGCTTAGAATCTATGTATGTACATATGTATGTACTTTGCTCACGAGAGAGCGTAGTCAGCGTGGCAACAACGGTAAATAAAATCCCACATACTTCATGGCGCTCTCACTGCAAGTGGATCTTATATGTATGTGTGTGTAAAACATGCATACATAGTTTAGGCTCACTGCCTCCCTCTCCCCCTCCCACTATCACACCACTCTCTCTCTCTCTCTCAATCGCTTTGCCTTGTACATAACTGCTGCGCTCTGCTGCTCAGCGCTGCTACTCCTGACGTCGCCATCGGCGTCGCAGTCGCCAACGCTAGGCCTCCAACGTCACCCTCTGCTCGATCCCAATGGCGGCGTCCAAGTTGTTGAGGGTAGTTTTTCGCTTTAGCTGCGTGTTGTATGTATGTATGTGTGTATGCATGTATGTATGTATTTAGTTGTTGTTGTACTTTGGCCCTGAAGCTTTATTTGCTTCAATCGATGCCGCCCCGCTTCAGCAACCCCACAATTTAGGGTGGAAATTGTGTCGGATCATCGCCGAACATTGCGTTTAGGGTTTCACAATTGTTGTTGTTGCCGCTGCCGCTGCTGCTGCTGCTGCTGCTGACATGACAACGTGAAATTCACTTTATTGTCTATGCGCGTATTTCGTGTCAAACATTATTTTGATGCGCCCTCGGGGCGCGCCCACACACACCCATTAACCGCATTACCATGGGATCGTCGAAAAGCTCCCTTCTCCCTACTCCCCTCCCCACTCTCTAACTCGCTCTCTGCCCTGGCTCTCTTTTGCTTGCGCTTCAACATGAAAATAATTTTTAAATACAACTCTGTTTTTTTTTCAATGTTTTTCGCCTGCAACTTTCTATGTGGGTATAAATCTTTTTTATATGTAATTAACTTTTTTTCGTCTGCTACAACGTTTGCAAAAACTTGATTTTTGTTTAAAAATAAACGCTTACGATTGCCAACAACAACAACAACAACAATAACAGCGCATGGTTACCATAATTGAGCTTCTAAAAATTGTGCACATTATTAGCAAGCGGCGGCGTCACTGCGCTGCCACTGACGCTGCCGCTGCCTCTGCCACCGCCCGCGCAGATCTGTGTTTTTGGCTTGAAATTGTTGAAAATGCTGTGCCATGATTAGCGCTGGGTTAATCGATAACGATATGCGATGACATCGACGATATATACGGTAGATTCGTTTCCACTTGGTTTCCGCAAAATAGATTTCCGCAAAATAAATCGGCAATTCTATTAATCTTTAAATAAGGCTGAGTGATTAATCTTGTTTAATATAGTTTTATATTTTAAGCATCACCACAAAAGCTAAACCAAAATCAAAGATGTTATCGAAGGTAATTATGTACTATTATTAGCTTATATCTATCCAATTTTATTAGAAATTTGAATACTGTGCTCAAAATAGACCTCGCCTAGCTTAGTACGCAAATATTATTGATATTTTTCCTATCTATTCCTAATCGATAACAGCGATATCGATAGCCGCGATTAACCAGCTCTAAAGAAAATACTACAACATATTCGTATGTATATTCCCTGCCAAAATAAAGGAATGACGACAGTTCCACAGCAACAACAAAATAAACTCGTTTTGTATTTTAACTTTTTTTTTTGGCAAAGTGAAAATTTATGCCGCACCCGCAGCAGCAGTAACAACAACAACAACATCAACAGCAACCATAACAATCAGTTGAGTGTTGAGTACGTGATGTCGTAGCAAACAGCTCTACACACATTCCATTCCAATCCATTTCAACAACAAATACAACAACAATACCATGTGTAATTGAGTTTGATTTTTGATGTTTTTCGTTGTTTTTCAATGATTTTTCGTTGAGTTCGCGCTCGCTTGGCGCTCGACTTCGAAAGCTTTCGCACAGTAAACGAAAATGTGTGTATGATTGATGTTGTTGTTGCTGTTTTCTACACACTTCATTTCAGCTCGCATGCGTGTGTGTGTCTGTGTGTGTGCGTGTGTTGCTTTTTTTCTATACGCTTTGATTTCCATCATGATTGCGCTTCTTTTTTCACAAAAGTTCTGAGCTTCGTTTTCATTCGAACTCGAAACATTAGCATGGCTGTCGTTCTGCACACCAATACATAGATATGTACGTGTGTGTGATTGATGGCTCTCGGGTTTTTCAAAGAATGCGCGCCGCTCTCTTGCTGCCACTCTCCGAACCCCAACAACAACAACAGCGTGAAGAAGACGCCGCTGCCGCTGCCGCCGCGCTGCCCAAATGAGGCTGCCAAAAATATTTTCGTTAATGGAACTTTCTGGTTTTCTTTGGGCTTTTTGAGCTTGCAAATTTATGTACAATATGTGTACATACATACATACATACATACACACATACCGATGTAGTATGTATATGTTACTTTTGAGGTCAATATGAGAAAATGTTTAACAGAAATTCTGCGTTTTTTTTGTTAATCAAGTGAAAGGAAGACGCCGCTCATTGGAGCTGGATTAGGGGCAAAAGTAACATGAAATCATAACAAAAGCCATGAGCCATATTGCTCACGATATGCGAATGTAAATATCATTAATAATATCCATGCATAAATCTAGTAGAGGTGGAGAACTATCGATAGTGGGCGCCATCGATAGTCGACGATAGTTTATTTTAAACTATCGATAGTGGCGATAGTGCCATCGATAGTTCTCCACCTCTAAAATCTAGATATTTTGCATGTTAAATAGATACTTTGCGTAGCTAATAGATACTTTACTTCACTTTTAGATATTTAAGTGCATCTTTTACATATCTAAGAGCTAGTTAGTAACTGAAGGGGACTTCAGCACATATTTACATACATAATAACATCACCAACTGCGCAGTTTTCTATTTCCGATCCGCCCAGTTTATCGATTTCCCCAGCCCCTAAAAGCGAATACGAATGGGAAAAACGAAGCGAAATTTCATTATGCACAAGGGCAAAACTAGCCTGCCAGGCGGGGTTGAGGCTGGCCAGAGGGAGCGCAGCTGAACGAGCGAGGGGGTGGTGGTCAGGCGGCGGCGGCGGTGGCGGGCGTCTCGAACGTCTGGCAGCGACAGCGGTGAACAGTAACGGTAACAGCAACCCAAGCATGATCCCCTCTGCAACCACAATTTCAACCCTCGACATTGTTGCTCTTTGCCTTTGTGTGTGTGTGTGTGTGTGTGTGGGGTTGCTACAGGCAACGGGAAGTGGGCTGGCGGCATGCGAGCTTTTCCGTGCGTTCTGACAAGGACACGCATTAAATAAGCAACCCTAAACGTGGAGCACAGTCAGGCAGCATCAGCATCCTCAGATCAGAAGCAGACACACTGCTGGCGGGTGGTCCGTTTTTGCGTAGGGCTGCATTTTGCAATTAGGCTGCGAGGGTGCCCAGGGTGCGAGGGTGTGCTGACAAGGTTTCGTAGTTAGTTGTTGTTGCTGTTGGCATTTCTGCTTCTTTGGGGTGGAGATCCGCTTAAAGGGGTTGTTCCACAAACTGCGCCCCACAACACGAGAGCTACTTATGTGTGTGTGTGTGTGTGTAGGTACAGCATAGTATGTGGCAGCTGCTCTGATCACAGGCGGCAACTAGGGATGTTGGTAGTACATACATACATACATATGTCGAAATATCAATATATCTTTGAAATTTCATAATTTATTTATTTATTTATTTAAATAGAATATCAACTACGTACAGTTGATGTAAATTACATTAGAAATAGTGAGAAATTAAATGCCGCTATACATTTGTATTATTCGCTACTTTATAAATATATAAAAATTTATTAAAAGCATTTAAATATGAGATTCAAATTTGCCAAATATCAAAATTATCTTTTAATAGATATAATGTTACATATG